>CAJVPS010002718.1:0-11638 GCA_910591765.1 Ambispora leptoticha
ATGATTTTCAGAGATGAATAGTATATATAATAGTAAGAAGTTTCTTTTCATATATTAGATAGTTTTGTTTAGCTAAGAATAGTTTATATGATTTATAAGTGATAGGTTAATTACCTTTTCTATGATTTTAACTAAGAATAGCTCCTATAGCAAATTCAAATATATCAGTTATAATTGTAAAAGATAATTTAGGATCTGATAAAATTAAGATAGGCATGATAATTAAATGCTATTTTAAATTATCAAATGCTTTTTATTCAGATTTATTCCAAATATATTCTTGATCTTTATAAAATAAGACTGTAAGTAGTGAAGTAATTGCAAAAAATTCTTTTATAAATTTCCTGTAATAACTAGTAAAATCTAAGAATGATTAAAGCTCAAAGATATTTATTGACTTAAACTAGTGATGGGAGTCACAACTAGTCATAACTCTATTACAATTCTCTGATTAGCTATTGTAACTCTGTTATAATTCTCTGATTAACTGCTATAAGCTGTAACTAGTTGAGAAGTCATCTTTAGCTTGGACTAGTCACAAATAGTAGTAATTTTGCATTAATCAATTGATATTTCTTGATCCAAGATAAAATAATCTAGATATTTAACATATTGCTTGATAAGTTCACATTTCTTGAATTTGATGTAAAGTTTATATTTACAAAATTTAGAAAGAATAATACAAAGATATTAAAAATATTCTTTCTTAGTATTACTAAATACAAGAATGTTATCAAGATAAATAATAACAAATTTATTCAAATAGTTATAGAAAATATTATTCATAAGAGTTATAAAAGTTATGAACATATTAGTAAGATCAAAAGAAAGTACAAGAAATCCATAGTAACTATATCTTGTTCTGAATACTATTTTATGAATATCTTCTTCTTTAATTTTGATTTGATGATATTCAGAGTAAAGATTTAATTTAGAAAAATATTATGCTCTAAATAATCTATTAATTTATTAATATAAGATAAAGAATATCAATTTTTAATTGTAATTTTATTCAAGATATAATAATTAATACAAAGATAAAGAGTTTCTTTCTTTTTATATACAAATAAGACAGATACTTCAAATGTTGAAAGACTTGAATAAATAAAATCTTTGTTAAGTAAGTCAGATAGTTATTTCTTTAGTTTATTTATTTTAATATAAGATAAATGATATATAGAACAAGATAATAGTTCAGAGCAGGTATTAAATCAATAGCATGATTTATAGCATGTTTTGATGATAATTCATTAAGAAGTAAAATAAGAAATATATCAGTAAATTCTTTAACTAATTGAATAGCTTTACAAGAAGTTATTACTTCTTGATATATTTCTTTTATAGTGACACAAATTGCAAATAATTTAGTATCAAATGGAATTTTAGCAAATTATTATCAAGATATATAAAGCAAATTGTAATTAAATACAAGTTTATCTTTACTAGTATTGATCTTGATTACTTTATTACCATAGTGAAATATCATAGAATTATTATGCCAGTCAATAGTGAAATTGATATAATAAAGCTATAGTTTACTGAGTATAAGATCATAGTATTAAATATTAAGAATTTAAGTATCAATGTTAGAGATATAATATATATCCAACTTTAATTCTTTGATTATTATAGATAAGTTGACTTTCTTTTTATGATCATCAGCAAGTTTTACAATGATAGAATTCATATTATATATTTGTAGTTGATTATTTCTAACATATACTTTATCAATAAAATTTTGTAATACTCTACTATTAAGCAAAATTCAGGCAAACTTTTCATTAACATAATTATTAAATTTCAAAAGTTTCTCATAATTATTCTTAAGTTAAGCAAATTCAATATTATTATTATATTATATAATAGTAATAGTATTATTATTATTCTCAATATTATTGACTTTGACTTTTTCTTTAGAATGATAATTCTTGACAAAATAACCTAGTTTCTCACAGTTATAATAATTATGATTATTATTACTTCTATCATGATGATGATGATTATTATTATTATTATTATTATTATATTAATAAAAATCTTTAGTATAATCTAGTTTTATAGATGTGAGACCAGTATTATTATGCATATTATTAAAAGAGAAGCTTTGAGTTTTTTTGTATTTTTGATTGTGATTGTGATTATCACTTTTAAGAGAATGACTAATATCAAATATAATTATATCATAATAAATTGCAAGTTTCCAAATATTATCAAAAGTTTCTGATACTTGATATACTACTTTTATCTTTGTTACAGATTTAAGACTATCAATAAAATGTATAACTTGATCTAATTCTTCTATTTTTTCAATTTATCTTATAATATTTCTGAATTTAGCATCATACTCTTGTATAATACTAGTTTAATGAAGTTGATGAAGTTGATGATAAAAATATTGTTGATAGTTGGATAATTAAAATACTTTATGGACTTTAGTGAGAAAATATTTTTAGTTTTCAAAAGCAGAGTTTTCTCTAGTAGCACATACTTTATTCAAAAACTAATGAAAAGCAGCATCTTCAAGATCAGTTCCAGTATATAGAATACATATTTATTTATCTGTGATTTTTTAGATGTGTAATACTTCAGTTACTTGTAGAATTTAGACATTAATATTCTCATATGATTTTTCTTTGTAAATTAGAATCTTGAAAGAAATTCTTGGTATAAGAGGATTATGTTTTGATTAATCATCATCATCAATACTATGATTATTACTAAGAGTAATAGTGAGTTATTACTATTATTGGATGAGATTAGTGAGACTAGTAAAAAGTTATTAGAATTATTTACTTGAGAGACCAAGACCAGATATTATAAATATATATATATATATATACAAGTATGTATATGCTATATATAAGTAAAGAAGTATATAGAAAGAAAGAAATTATATTTAGTATGTGTGTATGTATGTAAATATATAATATTAATCTTTTTCACTGCTATTAAAGTTGTAATCTTCTAGTTATATAGTATAATATATTCAGATAATTCACATAGAAAAGTCAGGATATAATATTATATCAAGAAAATTCACAAAGAAGATTCAAGATATATAGTAATATTATTGAATTAGAATTTATACAGAAAACTAAATCAAAAGCAGACAAGAGATTATATTTTAAAACTTATTCTTTATTTAATATATTGATATTTTGGTACTTAAAATTATAAAACAAATATAGTATCTTTAAATAAATAAATAAATAATATTAAATAAAATTAATAATAAAATAAATAAATTAATAATAGATAATACTTATATGATAGTATCTCTGGAAGATACTTATTAATGAATAAATAAAGAAATAAATAATTATAAATGAAATATATAAATTTAGTAATACACTAGCTAAATTAATAGAACAAGAGAAAAGAGAAATTTTATTAAGAAAACTATCTATAACTAAAATAACTCAAATATATTATGTGACTTTTCTTGATATAATTAGGTGATTGTGGCACAGTAAATCACATGTAACATTATATATAATACAGTAACAATCTGCAAAATAAAATATAAATTTAATATAATTATTCTAATTTATTACAATATTTCTTCTCTTAAGAATTAATATTCTTATTGATGTTTTGATTTAAAAGATTTTATGAGTTCCATAATATTACAAAGATTTTTCAAGAGTTTTCAAGTAGAATCATGAAGAAAATAATCTAGCTATTTAATTAAGTATTAAGATTTATTTCAAATAATTTTTTTATTCAAGATTGCTTCTATTTCATATTCTTCTTCATTAGTTTCAAATATGATAATTGATTGTGATGATGTTGGACAAATAAAATTTTTATTATCATTAGAATTGTAAGACTTTAGTAATAAAATATGAAAAACAGGATAAATTCTTATATATGAAGATAAATTTAGTTTATATGTAACAGATAAAATGATTTCAAGAATAGAGAAAGAACCAATATATTTAGATGTAAGCTTTTTACTAGAGTATTATTTATCTATGAGATTAATAATATTGCAAGTTAAAAGTAAGACTTGATCTTTAATTTTAAATTCTTGAAAATGATAATGTTGATTAGCATATTTAGTTTAACAATCCTGTGCTTCTATTAATAAATCTTTAGCATCTTTTATCATATTATTCTAATGTTAAACAAATTCATTAGTGACAATAATTTTATTATCTGAGATAAGTATTATAAATATAATTGAATGTTAATCATAGTCTAACTTAAAAGGTGTGTGACCAGAAGAAGCTTGAATAGAATTATTATATGCAAATTCAGTGATAGCAAGATATTCATCCTAGCAATCTTAATTATAGATAGAATAAATTCTTAACATTTCTTTCGAAGTATGATTCATTCTCTCAGTTTATTTATCAGTTTGTAAATGAAAAGTAATTGATATAGCTAATTTAGTTTCAATTTGTTCAAATAGTAATTTTCAAAAATAACTAGTAAATTTAGTATCTCAATCTGAAATTATAATATGAGATACTTCATATAATTTGAAGATATTGTTAAAGAAGAGTTTAGCAACTTCAGAGATAGTGATAGTAGTATAAGTAAAAATGAAATGAACATGTTTGATGAAGTGATTTATAATAATTAAGATAGCATTATGATCTTGTCAAGTAGTTGATAGTTATATGATAAAATCCAAAGTAATTTATTTATAACACTATTCAGATATTTTTAAGAGTTGTAAAAGATCTGAGAATGACTGATTACTACTTTTGTTCCTTTGATATTCTTCACAATTAAGGACATATTTACAAATATTCTTGGATATTTTTGGCCAATAGTATGATCTTTGTAAATACTCATAAGTTTTATCAATCTCTAAATAACCAGATAAGAATATTATGATATTCTTTCAAAATTTGAGTTCTCAGAGTTTTATCCTTTGGAATAGCTAATTGATTAGTATTTTTTAAGTAAATTTTATTATCTTTTAATTCAAAATGACATATTCTTACTTGTTGCTTTGGTATAAATACTTTAAAATTATGCAAAGTTGTTCAGATTTTCTTGAAATAATTATCATTTTCATATTCTTGTTGTAACTTGTTATTATTAATAAGTTGTGTAGAGATTGTAGTAATATTATTCACTTGTGATGGATAAAATAAAGCATCAGCAATTATATTTTCCTTTCCTGATTTATATTTAAAAATAAAATTATTAGCTTGTAAGATTTTTAGCTAATGAGCTTAACATTTAGAAAGATTATATTATATTTTGATATACTTAAGAAATGCATAATTAGTGATAATGATAAATTGTTATTCTTCCAAGTATGATTTTCAAAGATAAATAGCATGTATAATAGTGAGAAGTTTCTTTTCATATATTAGATAGTTTTGTTTAACTAAAGATAGTTTATGTGATTTATAGGTGACAGATTGATCTTTTTTTTCATAATTTTGATTAAGAATGGCTTTTATAGTAAATTCAGATATATCAGTTGTAATTGTAAAAGATAATTTAGGATTTGACAAGATTAAGATAGGTGTAGTGATTAAATACTATTTTAAATTATTGAATGCTTTTTGTTCAGACTCATTCCAAATATATTCTTGATCTTTATGAAGTAAGATTGTAAGTGATAAAGTAATTGCAAAAAATTCTTTTATAAATTTCCTGTAGTAACTAGTAAGATCTAAGAATAATCAAAGCTCAAAGATATTAGTTGATTGAGACCAATCATAAATAATAGCAATTTTGCATTAATCAACTGATATTTCTTGTCCTGAAATAAAATGATCTAGATATTCAATATATTACTTGATAAATTCACATTTTTTTAATTTAACATAAAGTTTATATTTACAAAGTTTAGAAAGAATAATATGAAGATGTTAAAGATGTTCTTTCTTAGTATTACTAAATATGAGAATATTATCAAGATAAATAATAATGAATTTATTCAAATAATTATGAAAAATATTATTCATAAGAGTTATAAAAGTTGTGAATATGTTAGTGAGATCAAAGAGAAGTACAAAAATTCATAGTGATTATATCTTGTTCTAAATACCATTTTATGAATATCTTCCTCCTTGATTCTGATTTGATGATATTCAGAATAGAGATCTAATTTAGAAAAATATTGTGCTCTAGCTAAGTAATCTATTAGTTTATCAACATGAGATAAAGGATATCAGTTTTTAATTATAATTTTGTTTAAGATATGATAATTAATATAAAGATGAAGAGTTTCTTTCTTTTTATATACAAATAAGACAGGTATTTCAAATGGTAAAAGACTTGGATAAATAAAATCTTTACTAAATAAGTCAGATAGTTATTTCTTTAATTTATCCATTTTAATATAAGATAAGTGATATGTAAGATAAGATGATAGTTCAGAGTTAGATATTAAATTAATAACATGATCTATAATATATTTTGATAGTAACTCATTAGGAAGTGAAGTAAGAAATACATCAACAAATTCTTTAACTAGTTGAATAGCTTCACAAGAAGTTGTTACTTCTTGATATATTTCTTTTATAGCAGCATAGATTGCAAATAATTCAGCATTAGATGGAAGTTTAGCAAATTATTATTGAGATATATAAAGTGAATTATAACTAGGTACAAGTTTATCTTTACTAGTATTGATCTTGATTACTTTATTGCCATAGTGAAATATCATAGAATTATTATACCAGTTAATAATGAAATTAGCATGATAAAGCTATAGTTTACCAAGTATAAGATTATAGCATTGAATATTAAGGACTTGAGCATTGATATTAGAGATATGATATGTATCTAGTTTTAATTCTTTAATTGCTATAGATGAATTAACTTTTTTTTTACAACCATCAGTGAGTTTTATAATAATAAGATTTATGGTATGAGTTTGTAATCAATTATTTTTAACATATACTTTATCAATAAAATTTTGTGATACTTCATTATCAAGCAAAATTTAGACAAACTTTTTATTAATATAGCTATTAAATTTTAAAAGTTTTTCATGATTATTCTTAAAATAAGCAAATTTAATATTATTATTATGTTATATAGTAATTATAGTATTATTATTATTCTTGATATTATTAACTTTGACTTTTTCTTTAGAATAATAATCCTTGATAAAATAATCTGGTTTGCCACAGTTATAATAATTATGATTATTATTATTTTTATCACAAGTATTATTATTATTACTATTATTATTACTATATTGATAAGAATTTTCAGCATAATCTAGTTCTATGAGTGTGAGATCAGTATTATTATGTATATTATTAGAAAAAAAGTTCTAATTTTTCTTATATTTTTAATTATGATTATAATTACCACTTTTAAGAGGATGCTCAATATCAAATATAGCTGTATTATAATAAATTGCAAGTTTTCAGGCATCATCAAAAGTTTCTGGTACTTGATATACTACTTTTATTTTAGTTACAGGTTTGAGATCATTGATAAAATGTGTGACTTGATCTAATTCTCTCATTTTTTTAATTTATCCTATGATATTTCTGAATTTAGTATTATATTTCTGTACAGTACTAGTTTAACAAAGTTGATAAAGTTAATAATAAAGATGTTATTGATAGTTAGATAATTAGAATGCTTTACAAACTTCAGTAAGAAAAGATTTCCAATTTTTAAAAGCAGAATTTTCTCTAGTAATGCATACTTTATTCAAATATCAATGAAGAGTGGCATCTTCAAGATCAATTTCAGCATATAGGATGCAAGTTTATTCATCTGTAATTCCTTATGCATATAATACTTTAGTTACTTGTAAAATTCAGATATTAATATTCTCATATAATTCTTCTTTGTAGGTTGGAATCTTGAGAGGAATTCTTGATACAGGAGAGTTATGATTTAGTTATCCATTATCATCAGTATCATAATTATTACTAAGAGTAGTAGTAAGTTATTACTATTGTTGGACAAGATTAGTAAGACTAATGAAAAGTTATTAAAATTATTTACTTGAGAGATCAGGATTAAATATTATGAATATAGATATATATATATATGAGTGTATGTGAAATATAAGTAAGAAAGTATATAAGAAGAAAGAAATTATTAATAGGTGTGTATATTATGTATGTGTATGTATAATATTAATCTTTTCTGCTACTATCAAAGTTGTAATCTTCTAATTATGTAATATAATATATTCAAATAATTCACACAAAAAAGTTAGAATATAATGTTATATTTGAGATAAAATTCATACAGAAAACTAAATCAAAAGTAAACAAGAAATTATATTCAAACTTATTCTTTATTCAATATTATTGATACTTAAAATTATAGAACAGATATAGTATCTTTAAATAATAAATTAATATTACATAAAATTAATAATAAAATAAATAAATTAATAATAGATAATACTTATATGATAATACCTCTGAAAGATACTTATTAATGAATAAATAAAGAAATAAATGATTATAAATGAAATATATAAATTTAGTAATATACTAGCTAAATTAGTAGAACAAGAGAAAAGAGAAATTCTACTAAGAAAACTATCTATAGCTAAAATAACTTAAATATATCATGTGACTTTTCTTGACATAATCAGATGATTATGATGCAGTAAGTCATGTATAATGTAATATATGATATAGTAATAATCTGCAAAATAAAATATAAATCTAATATAATTATTCTAATTTATTACACAACTGGTTTCTCTAGATATTCTCTTACTATTTCAATCTTTCTTTTATTGGTAATTCTATTAACTTTGATAGCTACTTCAAAATTATGTAATTATTCAATAGGATCCTAATCATTATTCTTAAATTTATGAATTAGAATAAGAATTTTCTCTATCTTTTAAATCTTTATAAATTAGGTAAGTTTTATAAGAGCTTGAATAAGATTTTCTATTTCTTCTGTTATGAATATTTCTTCTTTTGATTAGAAGTTTTGAGATTTAATTTCTTTAATTATGACTATTGATTCTTCTGAATCTTCTAAATTATTACTTTTATATTCTGATTCAGTTAGTTAATTGATAGATGAGATTTCAAAATTATCTGTCTTTTCAAGAATAAGAAAAATATTATTAATTAGATAGATCTGTTATTTAACTATGATTTTAATATCAAATATAAATGTGTTAAGTAGTTTAATAATTTCTTTTCAAAGTTAATTTGATATAAGATTTTGCTATATAATATTATTAAATAATTTTTGTGAAAGTTTATTATGAGAAATCATATAATAATCTTAAGTTCAGATAAGAAAATTTATAAATCTTTTATCTGAATTTTCATTTACAAGAAAATAATAAGAATAGTAATTGCAAGATTTAATATGAGATGAGAATTCTCAAGAATTTTTTAAGTTGTATTCATCAAAATATAGATCAATTAGGAGTCTAATAAATGAGTAATATGTACTTATAAACTAATTAATTAAATAGGTAACAAATACTTCAAGAGTAGCTAATCCTTAAAATGATAAAATAAATAATAAATAAAAATAATAAAAATAAGTTAAAATAGATCTCTGAAAATTAAGATTTACAGAGAGAGCATTAAATATTATAAATTATACTCTGGAAGATAGGTCTTATCATGAATATAGTTTATAATAAGTTTTAAGAGTAAAAACTAAATTATTTATAAAGATTAAGAAGATAATAATTATTCTAAAGATTTTCTAGTACTAATACTTACAAGTATTATATCAATACAAGATAAAAATGAAATAAAATATAACAAAGTTATGATTATAAAAATTAAACTAAGAGTAGATACCAAAAACTAAAGTAATAAATATTATACCTAAAATAAAAATTTAGTATGCTAATTAAACTCTTTAATAATATTTTTTTAACTGTTAGACAAATAAAGAGTATATACCAAAACAAAATAAAGTTTTTATATATAGAAAAGCTTACAAGAATCTTCTAAATCAAATAAAATATACTTGACTTATTTTAAGTAGAGAATATTCACTATCTATATTTTTCAGATAAGAAAAATATATAAATAATCAGAATATAACCTATTATGATAGAAGAGATAAATGAAAGCAAGATATTAAGACAAAAATCAAGAAAAATTACAAGATAAGTATAACTCAAGCATTTTCAAAAATAATTGAATTATTACTATTCAAGTATATTTATTTTACATCTGAGAGTAGAGATATTTATATATCTTTGAGATTTTACAAGTTTTTATCTAAACTTATTTACTACTCTAAATTATAATTACAAACTTTGGAATAAAGAATCAATAAATGAACAAGTAAAATAAAGAGATAAGATACATATAGTAAGTTATAAAATAATATAAATGATAAAATAAAATGAAAAGATAAGATAAATATTCTAAAAAGAAAAAGATAATAATAAAAATAAATTAAATTTATCACTAAACTATTTCTAAAGCATTTCTGAATTGTTATTAAATTATTTGTGAGCTGTTATTAACTTTGAAATTAATTATTTATTCATGATTTTGAAATATTGCAAAAATATTATAAAAATATTATTGAATCATAATTGAATTCATAACTAATATATCAATTATATCATTTAAAATCACATATCTTCTAAAGATCTACTAATTGATTGAAAATTCTAAGTTTGAAAAATTATGAAATTAAAGAAATTTATATTATTACAGTAATAATATATTCAAGAAAAAATAATTCAAATATATTAAACTAAATTAAATATATTAATTATAACTATTTAATCTTTCAATATGATATAATAACATAATATATAATTAAAAAACTATTATCTGAATAATATTTTTAAGAATAATAAGAAATATTATAATATAAATAAATCTAAATTAATATTTAAAAATATCAATTATTATATATAATATTAATCTTTTGATTTGATAAAAGATCATAAAAGAGAATTTTTATTTTTGAATCAATTAATATGTAAGTATTTATCAATATCTGCTATTTTTGTTTTCAGTAAGCATTTATTTTTTGATACAAATAATACTATAGTAAAAAAAATATATTTAGCTTCTTTTCTTATTTCTTAAATATTATTTTTAAAAAGAAATAGTAATTTTATTAAAATAACTTCATAAATTAGTCTTAATTGAGATGAATAAATTAATCAAAACACCAAAAAAAAGTAGAAGTTACTTTGATTTGAGTTTAATTGTTGGTTTTGAAATATAATATTGAGATTAATAAATAGGTTTTATGTTTATTTATTTATAAATAGCAAAGCTTTTTTAACAATATTGATAAAGTATTAATTTGCAAATGTTATGTAAAAACTAAGTGTGCCTTTAATATGGCAAACAACAGTGATTATGATAGTATAATAGTAGTGTCAATAAAACATAACAGATGCTTCTGTTCTTAGAGATTAATTTTTTTATAGTATACGGTTGACCCGGGTTAATCGGATAAACCGGTCAAACATGCTGCGCCACGGTATTGACCGGTTTAACCGGATCACACGAGTGAGTAACCCGGTTAGAACTTTTTTCACCGGATACTGTAAGCCATTCTGAAAATGTTGACAAGTATCGCATAAATCCGTTCGTGGACTCTTAATTTGAATATAAGCGTTGGTTGGTGTCATAACTTGCGAAACGCGTCGTATTTCAATGTGCTATCGTTTTCAAGACCTGCAATAAAATCACGATAGACTGACTTGTAACTTGTTTCAGCTGGCAAA
>CAJVPS010002719.1:0-11634 GCA_910591765.1 Ambispora leptoticha
AAAATAAAAATATGATAATAAATATAGTAATAAATGATATAGAAAATAGGGATAATTATAAAATAAATAAAATTATAGTAAAATGTAATATTTCATAACTAGGAAAAGATTAAGGAATTAAGAAATTTTATGTTACTATGGTAATAGTACTATTAAAAGTTTTATATAATAACTAGTCATATTAGTTTCATAATTTATAAGCTCTATTACCAAGAGTTTTATAAATGTAGAACCATTTTGTACTCTATTATAACTGAAATTTATTTCTATAAATAACATGTTACTTTATATTATATACTAAAACTTTATCATTAATTTTAAATTATATAATTCTTTGTAATTTTGAGTTATATCTTTCTTTTATTTATTATTACTATCTTTTAATTTGATTTTATACTATATTGATATCATTTGGTAAGTGATAGATTAAAGAGAATATTTGATCTAATATTTCATCTTTTTCATTTTCATTTTCTGTTATTAGTAATGAATATTTCAAATTGATTAATAATTAGGTATCTCTTCTATAGATCAAGAAGAAAGGTTCATATTTGATAGTATTATTTTGAAGAGTTCTATATGCAAATAATACTAATAATATGTACATATTCTATTATTCATCTAATGTAATATAGTATTTTTGAAATATTTTATATAAAGTTTTATTAAATTATTTTACTATTTCATTAGTCTGTGAATAATATGGTAATGAAAACTTGTATTTAATTCCAAATCAAGTGGTAAATTCTTTAATTATTTGAGCTGTAAATTTAGTTTCTTAATCAGATTGTAATTCTTTTGAATATCTATTTCTTCAAAAATAAATTTGATGATTGTACTAGCTTTTTTATTTGAAATTGCTTTTGCTTCAGACTATTTTATAAGTAGATCTATTACTACAATAATATATCAATTTCTTTTCTTGGTTATTTTGCAAGGGTCAACAAGATTAATTATAATTTTATCAAAAGACTATCCAAGTTTAATAAGATGTAAAAATTATTTTATTGTTTATCTACCAGTTCTTTAATAAGTTTTACAAGATTTAATAAAGTTTTTTATATCTGTTCTCATTCTATTCCATCAATATCTAATAGCTATGTGTTAATAAATTTTATCAAATTCAAAGTATTCAGCAAGTAAATTTAAATATATGCTAGTTATTACTGTTTCAATTTCATTTTCTTTTAATATTTGAAGTGATATGATAGATTCTTTTTTTTGATTCTTTTTATAAAGTACTCTATTAATTATTAAAAAGTATTTTGATTGTTAATAAATTTTCTTTTATTATTCTTTAGTATATTTTATAGGATAACTTTCATTTTTCAGATATCTCATTAAGTCATAATATATTGTTAAGTCCATTATATTGAGTCAATTAGGTTTGGATAAGTTATTTAATTAGTTGTCTAGTAAAAGTTATTCTAATTAATTAATTAATTAAATAAGTTTGATATTCTACTCTTGTGAATATATTCTAGAAAGTGTATCTATATTTTGGTTAGTTTTTCTAGCTCTATAGATAATAATAAAGTTATATTCTATTATAATCATTATCTATCTTGAAATTTAGAGTCCAAAATTAACTTGTTTAGTAAATAATTAATGAAGTGCATTATGATTAGTAATAATTTCAAAAAGGAATTCAAGAAGATAATGACAAAATTATCTAACAGTTCAGACTATAACAAGAACTTCTTTTTTAGTAATACTATAATTCTTTTCTGCTAGTTTGAGTAAAATACTTGTATAGGCTACTATATATTTTCTTTCTTTATTATCTTTCTGAGATAATACTATATCAAGTTCAGAGTTAGAAATATTAGTATATAGATAGAATTTCTTGGTAAAATCAGGATAAATTAAGATCAAAGCAGTGATAGATTTTTCTTTCAAAGTTTGAAAAGTATTCTCTTGATCTACAATCTAAATGAAAATAATATCATTCTTTAAAAGTTTAAATAGAGATGCTACTATCTGTGAAAATTCTTTGATGAATTTTCTGTAATATCTAGCCAGTTCTAAGAATGATCTAAGCTTCTTGATATTTATTGGTATAAGAAATTCTTGAATTTATTGAATAGTTAAGAGGTCAGGTAAAATTCCATCTTGAGTTATGATATATTCAAAAAAGAGTAAGTTATCTCAAGTAAATTATATTTTTCTAGATTAAGTTTTAATTCAGCTTCTCTAATTTATTAGAAAACTTTTTATAGATATTCTAGATATTCTTCTCAAGTTTTGAGTAAATATTTATATTATCAATATAGATCATGACAAATTTCTAGTTATAGTCTCTAAGTATGCTATCTATAGCTTATTGAAAAGTTACTGATATATTACAAAGTTCAAAGATATAACTTTAAATTTATATAATCCTTCTTTTAAAATAAATACTATCTTTTTAATACTAAATAGTTCTATTTTAATTTGCCAATAATCAGATATCAGATTTATAGATAAAAATCATTTTATATCTTCAAGATTATTCATCATTTATGATAAAGAATAAGCATCTTTCTTGATGAGTATATTTAGTCAACACAAAATTATTTCTTGTCATTTTTCTTTACTGCTATTATAATAAGTAAAGCCCAGAGATTATTAGATTTTTGGATAATATTTGTATTTAATATTCATTAAATTTCATTATGAATAAATTCTTGATTAGGTATGATTACTCTGTAGGCCTTTTAATAGATAGGCTTTTCATTTTCAATATCAATTAAATATTGAATAATATTAGTTTATTCAAGTTCATTTAGATCTAATACAAAAATATCTTTATATAATTGTAACAAATTATACAAAGCATCTTGTTATCCAAGAGTTAACTCTTTTTATTCAATTACTTTTTTAATTTCTTCTTTATCTAAAAAGTATGCTTCTATTTTATTCTTTCTAGTTGATCCAAAATCTTGAGTTCCACAAGATAATTCTTCTAATTCTTCTCTGATATTTACTGATATTATTTCTTTAATTAGAGTAAGTTGTAAGAAAATTGCTTAGATAATTTGTTTATTTGATTAGATCTTATAAGATTTATTAGAATTATTGTACAAAAGAATTCTAATATTTCTAGTATATTTAGCATCAATAATTTCTCTTTTAATTTTAATTTCTTTCTTGATCAGTAATGATCAAGATATTAATTGATAAATAGTTCTTACAGGAACTTTAATTATCAAATAAAAATTAATTATAATAGTTTAATGAGATTGAATCAGGATTACTTCTTTTTTAGAATATTTAAGATTGAAGTTTGCATCATGTTCATAAGCTCATTCAGGTATTTTTTCTTTATCTTTATCATTATAAATTTTGCTAATTATTCTTCAAGTTTTTTTTTCTTCTTTTTCATCTTCATAGTCTTCAGATACTATATAATATTCATTGAGAATTTCTTCAATTGAATTATAGCTACTATTTTTAGCTTTTTTTTTCTGATTCTAAATATTTTTCTTCTAATAGTTTTTTAATCTATTTAAATTATATATAATCTTCATAAATATTAAAATCACAAGGAATCAAATATTTATTATAGAGCTTCACATTAATATATTTTAATTGAGTAAGTTGTTTTCTTTAGGAGAAAGATAGTTGCTAATAGATGACTAGGAAAATTTCTTGAGCTGATACTTCTTCAAAACTATCATAGTTAATATACTATATCTTTTTTTCTTCATTATACTCAGTGATATATCAAGCAAGTATTACTTTTTCAATTTCATTATATTGCTGATAAATATTTAATAGATTACTATCACTTCTTAATTTTCTGATAATATTATTATTTTTTTATTAATCATCATGATTAAATATGTATACACATTATTTAATATAGTCACAAAAATATTTAACTTTATTATATTTCCAGATTACTCTAAGAAAGTATTTAGCTTCATCTTGAAGTTTATAATAGTCACAGATGAATAAGTTAAATTGTTGTTGGATGAAGCAGTTAGTATAGTATTTCTTGTTAGATTCATTTTCATTTCTAGCTTCTGAAATAATTTCACTATTCACAAAGTATTTATAATATGAATACTTAATTATTCTTTTTTCTAACTTTAATTTTCATAGAACTTCACTTCTAGAAAAGAATCTTTTTTTGATAATTAGAATCTTTTCTAATTTTTGAGTATATTCTATTTTTAATTACTAGTCTTTAGTTTTATTTTGAGATAGAATTATTGATAAATTATCTGGGATATTCATTTTAATATTAATTCAAATAACAAGATCATCAAAACATTGAGGATATTCATATTTAAGAATTGATAATTTGTGATAATACTAACATTTAGCAATAGATTCTCTCTAGTCAAAAGTTTACTGAGAACTTTGATAGTGAGTCTGCTGGAATTTTCTTTCTAATTTCAAATATTCTTTCCAGATGAGAGTTATATCTTTAACTTGTACTTCTTTTTCAAAAATTTTTATATTTCTAACTTTAGAAATTGAGTTTATTGTTATATAGAAAACTTTTCTAAAATCTACATTCTTAAATCATCTGATTGAGATATGAATCTAAGTTTAAGATTTATCAGATGTTCACTATAGAAAATTATAATCTTCTAGATTTTGATCTTTAATCTTGAACTTATTATCAGAAGTTTCACTTGATAATGTTTCAGAGTTATTATCACTATCTTTAGGTTGAGCATTTTGTTGTTCATGAATAAATTTAATTATTATTCTTTCTTCTTTTCCATTCCAATCAAAGGTCATTATATTTTTCTTGAGATTAATTTTAGTATTGATCTTGTTTAACCAGTTCATATTTACTACAAGACTATAGATTTGGACTTTAGTAATATCTATTTCTACTAGAATTATAATTCTATCAATGATAATAGAAAAGTTATCAATTACTTCTAATGATTATTTGAAATATCCATTGATATCAGATATGAAAATATTTAATTTTTGTTGAATCTTCATTTCTAATTATTTGAGAAATTTATAATTGATGATATATTCTGATGCTTCAGTATTAATAATCAAGTTTACAGAAGTTTTTCTAACTTTAGCTTCACATCAGGCTAAGATAATTTTAATCTTCTGGATGAATATTATTTTTTATTTGAGTTTTTTTTGTGATTTCTTTCTCATTTCTTTTGATATTCAAATTTTTTATTTAGATAAGATCTTGATGAGCTAGACAATAGTGATATTAACTTTCTAAGAGGTCAAATCTGCAAGTATATTATAGATTTTTGCTTTCTTTGTTAGAATTAGAAGATGAGTTCTTTCTTTTTTTCATTTCTTTTTCTTCAGATTGGTCTTGTTTTCTTCTAATACTTCAGATAAGGGTTGAGTAACTTTATTTTCTTTTTTATTTTCTTCTTCTTCTTTAATAACTCTAGCTTATTTTCTTTCTCTAGCTAAATAATCATGAATTGTTAATAATGAGAAACTGGATTAAGTTGATAAATTACTAGATGGATTATTATCAGATACTTGTAAAATAGTTATTAAATTCTGAATTTGGATAAGAAGAAAAGTAATATCTAGATTTTATAAATTATTAGATTATTGATTATTATTTTGAATATTCTGATTTTGCTAATTATTATTATTATTATTATTATTCTAATTTTGATTATTCCAATTTTGTGAAGCATTTTGATTATTAGATTATTGATTTACAGATTGAGAGTTATTTAGATAAACTCTACTGATATATCTTTTTTCTTCATAACTATAATAGGTAATAGTAGATCTGTCTCTTGATTAATTTTGTTATTAATTATTATTATTATTATTATTCTGATTATTATATTTTCTGCCAAATTTTACATGATCTAATCTACTGGTTAGATCTTGTAGAATATTAATAAGAGCACTCCATCTAGCAGTTGATTAAGCTTGAGTTTGGTGATAAGTCTATTCAAGTGAATCTGAATCAGCTTTTTCAATATTTTTAATAATTTTAATAATACTTTTCATAATATCATTAGCATTTAAGTTAACTCATTTTTGAATTTCAGATTTGAGTCCTTTCTTAAAAATTTGAATCTTATATTCTTCTGCATAATTATTCTCTGAATCCACTTTACTTTCAAGTTTTATGAATTGATTTATATATTCTTCTACTATTCCAGATTACTTTAGAAATTCCAATTCATCCTGCTATTATTATATCTTACAAGACAAATAGAATTTAAGAATAAATTGGCAAGTGAAATTATGTTTATCATGATTATTATTTTCTTAATTATTTAATTTGAAATCATTATTTATAGATCATTAATCAAACCAGATAGTAGCTGGTCTCTCTAGATATTCTTTTACTATCTCAATCTTTCTATTATTAGTAATTTTATTGACTTTTATGATTACTTTAAAGTCATATAATTATTTAACTAGATTCTGATTATTATTCTTAAATTTACAAATTGGAATAAGGATCTTTTCCATTCTTTAGATCTTTATAGATCAAGTTAATTCTCTAAGAACTTGAATAAGATTATCTATTCTATTTAACATGATAATTTTTTTCTTTAGCTGAGATTTTTGAGGTTGAATTTGTTTAATTATAATAGTTAATTCTTTAGGATCTTCTGAACTATCACTTTTATATTCTAATTCTGTTAGTTGATTAGTTGAGAAGATTTCAAAATTATCTGTCTCTTCAAGAATAAGAAGGATATTGTTAACTAGATAAGTCTGTTATTCAACTGTAATTTTGCTTTCAAATACAAGGATATTTAATAACTTGATAATTTCTCTTTGAAGTTGATTAGATATAAGGTTTTGCTATACTATATTATTAAAAAGTTTTTATGAAAGTCTATTATGAGAGATCATATAATAATCTTGAATCTAGGTAAAAAAAATTTACAAATCTTCTATCTGAATTTTTATTTGCAGAAAATTAATAAAAGCAGTAGTTGTATGATTCAATATGAGATGAGAATTTCTAAGAATTTTCTTTATTATATTTATCAAGATATAAATCAATTAGAAGTTCAATAAAAGAGTAATATATACTTATAAATTAATAAATTATTTAGGTAACTAATATTTTAAGAGTAGCTAATCCTTAAAAATATAAAACAAATAAAAATGAAAATAATAAAAATAAATTAAATGGGATTACTAGATAGATAAGATTCACAGAGAGAGTACCAAATATTACAAACTATACTCTTGAAGATAGGTTTTACTACAAATATAATTTATAATAAGTTTTAAGAGTGAAGACTAAATTATTTATAAAGATTAAGAGAATAGTAATTATTCTAAAGATTTCCTAATATCAATACTTATGAGTATTATATTAATACAAGGTAAAAATAAACTAAAGCAAAAATATAAAAATAAAGTTGTGATTACAAAAACTAAACTAAGAATTAGTATTAGAAACTAAAGTAATAAATACTAAAAAAAATCAAGACAACAAATACCAAATATAACAAATATAAAAACTAAGCTTTTATACATGAAAAAGCTTACAAGAATCTTCTAAATCAAATAAATTATACTTGGCTTATTTTAAGTAAAGAATATCTATTATCTAGATTTTTCAGACAAGAAAAACTTGTAAATAATCAAAATATGATCTATTATGATAAAAGAGATAAATAAAAGCAAAATATTAAGACAAAAATTAAAGAAAAATTATGAGATAAGTATAACTCAAGTATTATTTAAAAAATAATTGAATTATTATTATTCAAGTATGTTTATTTCAGATCTTAGAGCAGAGATATTTATACATCTTTGAGCTTTTACAAGTTTTTATCTAAACTCATTTACTACTTTAGATTATAATTACAAATCTTGGAGCAAAAGATTAATAAATAAATAAGTAAAATAATGAGATAAAATATATATGGTAAGTTATAAGATAATATAAATAATGAAGTAAAATAAAAAGATAAGATAAATATTCTAAAAAGAAAAAGATAATGATAAAAATAAATTAAATTTATTACTGAATCATTTCTAAAATATTTCTGAATTATTATTAAACTATTTGTAAACTATTATCAATTTTGGAATTAATTATTTATTGATAATCTTGAAATATTGCAAAAATATTGCTAAATTATGATTGAATTCATAACTAATATATCAATTATATTATTTAAAATCACATATCTTTCAAAGATCAATTGATTAATCAAATTTTTCCAAGTTCAAAAAATTATGAAATTAAAGAAATTTATGTTATTATGATAATATTATCTTATAAATATTATTATAAGTTATATTTTAAATAAAATCTATCTTCTTAAATATAACTTATAATATTATAATTAATTTTGAATAAATAATATTTTGAATAATTAAATATCTTTTATTTAGTATTAAAATTTTATTTATTAAATTGAATTTTTATAAAACTTATTAAATATATATATATAATTAAATAATAAATATAAAAAGATAAAAGAAAATATAAATATATTATTATAAAAAATAAATATTATTTTAACTAATATATTATTTATTATATTATATATTTACTTGATTAATTAGATAATTAATATTAGAATACTATTCAAAAATAATTTTACTTGAAGTTAAATAATACTTTTATATTACAAAAAAAGAAATACTTTATTAAGAGATATTATAGTAAGTCTTATATGATATATAATAAAAATATTTTTAATACTAATACATTTTAAAGTTTTACTTATAAACTCTTTTATAACTATTAATATATAATATGAGTAATTTCTATATCTTTTTTAATATACTATATATACTTATTTATCAAATATATATATAATTTTATAAATTTTAATCAGTATATCCATTTATTTCATTAAATATTCTCTTTATTTATTCCAGAACTTTATCATATTACTTTTTTTACATAATTATTTCTGATAATTTTAATATTATATTATGTTAATATATAAATTTTATCTTTATTATTCATATCTTATCAAAAAAAATTATTCTTTCTATAATTTTAATATCTACTATTAATATTTTATTAATATTATTATATCTTTTATTTTTATTTATGTTTTCTATATATTTTTTATTCAATTAATTAATTATAAATTGATCTTTTTTCACTTCTTTCTTCATCCATATTTAGTTTTTTAGAAATTTTATTTAGTATAAACTTATTATTTTTATTTTAAGTTAGTTATAAATAAAATATCAATAATTCTTTGAATAAAAAATAAGTCTACTTATTTATTTTTTGAATAAAATGCAATAAGCTATTATATTATAAAATTCATCTTTTAAGATGTTCCATAACTTTGAGCATCATTGTATTAAATTTATTTTTCCATTGAAAGAGAGTCAGAAATAGAATTAAAGCAACTTCAGATATAGAAGCAATAGCAGTAATGACATAACATGAATTCTTAATCTTTGTATTAATTGCATTTTGAAAATCATTTTACATTATATCTTTGTGTTTTGCTTGCTGAAGTTGAAGACATCTGGAGATTATGTTCAATTTACGCGAATAAATGATACATGTCAGTATGCTAAGATGATTAATTTTAGGAACCATGCGAGAGTTAAAAATCCAAACCGGTTATTTGAATTTTCGGATCTCTGCTTATTAGATTAGATACCGTTTCTTCAGTAATGTTATCACAATGATTGAGATGGAGATATATTAGGTTTGAACAGTTCACAAGTTCATGAATAGTAGTAATATGACTCCTGAAAAAATAAGGCTTTTAGTTTTAGACATAATTGCGCTAATTCTTATCGGTTGTATGGCACCAATCAAAACTAAGAAATTGGATTTTCTTATAAATCTGAACAATCATATTTCAGATACGTCATATCTGGTAATATTAAGATATTGGAGGTGAAAGCAATGTCAATAAGCATTGCAGTATAGGACTAGATGAATTTAAAAGCAGTCTTAATATATTGTTTGAAAAATTTGATTATCTTTGAAAACAAAAAACAACTTTCACTTCATTCTTTACCTCATCTATAAAAGTTGAGTAATTTGCTTTTAATTGTGTAATGTTTTCAACACAACATCTATCTGTTTTTATTTCGCTTCCATGGTCCATAAAACCAGGTTACTTCATAAATTGTCCGCTTGCAAGATATTTAACGTTGGTAATCATTCGAAATCGAATCATTATATTCTTTGTTCTACGTCAGCAATTTTATAATTATTTTGATATCATTATTTCGCATTTTATAAATTCGTTTGTGATAAAAAAATTGACATTTACTACGATGAATATTGTAAACTATATAAGCATCATTTAAGCTCAATTTGAATCTATTTTTGATTTTATCAGAAAATAAAAGTAACGAAAATGTTCATTTTTATTTCGTGTATAAATTTTCTTTAAACTGTTTATTATTTCAGCTTTTCTCTCACCATTTCGTTTAAATTTGTTTTTTAATGTTCCTACCTATACACATTTATTGGTAAATTGATTAAAAACCTCCTTCTGCAAGAAATTCAACGTTGGTAAATCTTTCAAATTCGAATATAATTTTATATTTATGATTCATTTTGTTGCATTCTTTTATTAGACTGTCAATATTTTTATCTCCGCTAAACAATTCATCGTTAAATTCGTATTTGATATTTGAAACCATCGCAACCCAATTGTATAGACAATGCCAACAATCATTACAATGATGGAGCTCAAATTCACTATTTTGAGTTTAATTAGTATTCGTTACATAGTGAGTTCACTACATCTGGAGCGAACATGGAAATTTTTAGAATCTAAATAAAGTAATGGTATAAGTTCCCCTTACTGTAATAACAAATCCAAGTCCACCAGCGTTTCTACCGGCACCCCACACCCTTTTGAAGGACGGGAAAATTAACAAATCTGTAAAACAAGGGCTTAAACTCAGCAGATCGTGCACTAAAGGCTATTCTACTGCTTACAATATTCGCCATTTTAATTATAAAAATCGCAGATCTATCTCGACGTCCAAAATCCCGAATGCCTAAAATCACAAGATTTCCAAACCAAATATATTCATTAATCAAATTTTCATATTGCACAACTCGTAACTAAGCAAGCGACCAGTCTAATATTTATTTAAAATACTTTTTCATAATTTTTTTATTAAAATAAATTTAAATATTACAAATAGTATTACTACAAGTTATAATTACAATTACAGTGAATTTTTATATAACTCTATATATTCTTCGCAGCCTATGGTGATTGCATAATCTATCTAATGCAAGTCAAAAGTTTAAATTTTAATGTTTATAAAAAAATGCATGATAAATTCTGCGCAATAAATGTTTGTTTTTTTAAGCAATTAATGCTTGTTTTTAATAATGTCTTAGATTATTGTTTTAATTAATCAAAATGTCCTTTGATTTTGTTGACTTGCATATTTGCATGGTATGTATGATATTGATTTTGTTGACTTGCATGTTTGCATGGTATGTTTGATTTATGTTGACTTGCATGTTTGCATGGTATGTTTGATTTTTGTTGACTTGCATGTTTGCATAGCTTGTATGATGAATGTGATTTGTTGATTTTGTTGACTTGCAATCACCATAGCATCCCAACCATTACTTTCCGCCCAATTCTCCAATCATTCTTCGCCCACCTAACCGTCCTTCCACTCCTTTCCGTCCAATCCTCCAATCATCCTTCTCCCCACCTAACCGTCTGGTTAGAAACACCCAAGCCCTAC
>CAJVPS010002720.1:0-11630 GCA_910591765.1 Ambispora leptoticha
ATATAAATTACTTATTTGCCTGATTTAGTAGTGATCGGCGATTACTGCGCCACGTGCTGCGGCTGCGCCATATGCTGTACCACGTCTACTGTACCATACGAATAAGCTAATTAGTTACAATATGACACAATAACTTGGTATTTCCCAGATCATCATGATCATTGACTTTTTTACTTCGTAAGAGAGATCGTCGAAATTAAGGAGTATTTTATCTGATACAATCACAGACAAAACCTGACTCATGCTAAACAGTTAACCGAAAAAATTATGAAAAATACTTGGTTTTTAGAATAGACTGAAGGAATGGGATGCTATAAAATACTTCGTTCTTTTCTCCTGTAAATGGGTATCAATAATATTTTTCAGCACTAATTCCAAAGTATATACCGCTATTTATTATACCACTATTTATTATACCACTTTTAATTAAGTTTATAAAACATATTTGTACTTACCATTATTCTGTATTTAGGAATGAAAAAATGAGTAGTTCTAATGACATCTCCGTTTCTAAGACCAATGAAAGTGGCATTTCTAAGACCAATGAAACTAGCATTTCCAAGATCAATGAGAGTAATGTTATTAAGATCACTTATCCTAATGACTCATCATCTTCTAAATCAGGGACTGTTGAAATTACTCAAACTCGTAAGTGGGCTTTATTATTGGCATATTCACAATGATTATATTTATGAGATAAGATTAAGTTTTTTATTTCAAAATAGGTAAGCAAGAATCAAGACAAGACAATACAAGAACAATTCATACCGAATCTGTGAAAACAATAACTAATATCAATTCATTGGTAGAAGATATCAATTCATTGTCTGATGATATTAAGTTATTAAAGATGTTAGACAAAAAATGATTTTAATTATTCACATAATGTAATGCTGTGCATGAGCTATACCTGATAGCCGTTTGGCAATTTTTAAAATAAAAAGATTCTGCTATATATGCGGATTTGCACATGATATCGCTCCATTATAATGACATAGTGAAATAAATTAATTCATTCTGAATCACTCAATTCTGATGATATTCTAATTACAGAAATAAGATTTGTTATAATTAATGTATTGTGGAAAACCAATCTATTAGGTCCACCGCTAAAAATATAGCTTTGAGATATCTTAATGGATCTGGAATAAGTGGAGGTAGATCAGAACAATCTGGAATAAGTGGAGATAGATCAGAATCTGAGAATTCATCATCAGAATAATCAGGATGTTCAATTTTAATTTTAGGATTGAGTTTTTTCATCACTTCTTTGCTAATTCCTTCATATCCTTCCAAATCAAGATATTTCAAATTAGTACAATTTCGGACTATTTTCTCAACAGCTTTATTATTAATCAAGCAATCACTAAGCTCAAAATGTCTAAGTTTTGGGCATGAATGCGTTATCTCAATGATACAACGATTAGTAAGACATATACATGAATTAAGACTCAAGTGTAATAGCTTTAGGCAATATCTTGCAATTTCTATAATTGATATATTAGTGAAACCATTACTTCGGTCAAGAATAAGAAAGTGTATATCTGGGCATGAATGCAGAATTGCACTGATCAAAATATTCGAGATTTTTAAACCTTCCAAACTAAGATATAATATTTTTGAACAATAGAGTGACTTTATCTTTCCACACATAACTCTTTTAAACTTCAATAATTGCTAATAAAGATCTCCAAATGAATTATTATTATATGTGTTTCCTTGACAGTCTATGAAAAAATCAATATCTCGTCATAGAATAGGAGCACTGCAGTGGTACCAAAGATGGTTGACAAATAAAGCAGGATAGAGGGATCGATCGATTTTTAAAAAATATAAGATCTGTTCTAGCAATTCTGGTAAATCAAATATATTCAGTTGCACTATTCTCAAGTAATCTATTATTATATATCTTTAATGGAAAAAACTAATGCTTGAATAATTAATTTAGGTGCATATATCATTTATTTTTCTGATATTCTCAACCACGCTTAACTTTGCAATCAGCTCATCTAATGACAAGTCCATTCCACATCTTCTGGCTTCTAACTGATTATCACGAGACAATCCATGGAGGAAGTGTTCCTTAAGGTAAATTTTGTTATTATTTACTCCTAATGCTATTATATAATATTCCACCATCTTATAATATTCTTTTACTGGTAGGGATATTTGTTTTGGTGGTGGGAACTCTCATGGAATATCTAATAATACATCAGTTCCATTAAGCAATGTGAGAGTATGATTGGAAAAATTCATTTCAGTTATATTTGCCTGAATCCATGGTGAACCTAATAACAGGACATGTGCAAATTTGGGTTTATTAGAAACTAAAATATCATTAACTTCTATCTGTTTCTAGTTATTATCTTTAGACCAGAAAGAAAGATTTATTTTATGAACCATTCCCAATATTAGTATGCTATCTTTTATAGTCTCACAACGTGAGGATGATATTGCATCTAAATTATTTGGCAATTTTTCAGATAGAAAAGAAATTAATAGTTTTGCTTCTTCTTTATGGGAAGTATCAATCTCTAAGCCTAGTACATCTACTAAACCCCTGCCTATAAGATTACAATTGCTGGTGGTATCTAGTATAATTTTAACTGATACTTTATTAATTTCGCAAGATAAAATTCTCATCATGATGTTTTATTATAACAATATATTTAATTCTGCATTTTTAAATTCGTATTAATAAATAATAATTTTGCATTTACAATGACTGAAACTAATAGCAATATTAGACTGGCTCATCAGAATTTACAAGAAAATGATAATGAAATCGTATCGCTAATAGAATTAGTAAAAAAATTATTAATATTGATCAATGATAGGGATACAGAAGTAGTTTGTGATTCAGGTTCAGAATGTCCAATTATCACTTATGAGGTTGCGAAAAAATTGGGTTTCAAAAAAGATAAAAGTTTATCCAATAGCGAAGCTAGTGCCAAGACACATATTACTAATAAAGCGGTATCTGGTATTGTTAAACAGATATCACATAGAAGAATTTCAATTTCTCTTCACCAATTAATGGAAATAGTAAAACCTGAGATTGAACTAGAGATTATTGACTTAATAACAAATCCAGATATTTCTCAAAGAAATCATACACCATCTAAGGCTAAAAGAAAAAAGAGATTTTTAAATGATATAGCATCTTCATCCTCATCCTCGCCTTCATCTGGATCTGATTCTTAATCCTCTTATGATAATGAAGATTTTACTGTAGATATGGTAAAAGTGAAGAAGCGCAATTAATCTTGATCATAGATTTGAAAAGGTCTTGCCTTCTCAGTACTAAACCCATGAGGCCTGTAATTGACTACAACGTAATTTTGCATAGGAGAAGTATGGTTATCAGATGAATGACGTAGACATTCTCCAGCAATTGTATAAGCGTGGGCCATATTCTTAGCCTTATGTACTACCACATCATAAATAGCACCCATTTTTCATAAGTATTTGGGAATTAAATCATAATCTTTTAAGAATTTATTGAATCATTTAACTCCTGGCTTATCTGGATCACCCATTCATCCAGATGATATAGCATGCTGAATCCAAGTGAGTAGTTCTTTGACTCATTCTTGATTCTTTTCCATAGATCTAAATTTTCTAGGAATATCTGGTTGACCCCAATTTTTTGCATATTCTGTTACTCTGGCATCTGTAATATGTAAAGTTGTAAGTTCAGCAAGATGAATACAAAGCATCACCATGATATCAGCAAGAGCCCAATAATTAGGCAGAGTTTTTAAATTATACGCGTCTAACCTTTCTTTGACCAATTCTAATGTAAATTTATTTGGATAATTGATACATTTAGTTTTAGCCTTTTTCTGATTGATATTTTGGATTTTGTTGGCATCTTCTATAATATCTGGAAATTTCGTAGCCTTGATTATCTCAAGTGATACATTAAGATTCCTTAATTCTCTACGAAGACGAGTGAGATGTGATGAGCCAATATTAGCATTTTTTGCTAATAGGGCTAAGGCATAAGCTTCAGCTCTTACATCTCTAATACTAAGTTTATCCTGTAAAATCCATTGCACCATATCTCCGATAGTTTCTTCCTCCATTCCTTTCAAGGGTTTGTTGAAAATTATAATATTTATGTTTTTATCTGAGATAGTTACATTGTGGTTACTTCCATTTTCCTGGATTGAGAGATGACGTAAGTTGCTTTGCAAAGCAAATAAGGCATTCACTTGATCTTCACTAAAGCCATATCTATTCTGTAAGATTCATTTAGTTATCTCTCTGATAATCTCCTCTTCCAAATCTTTTAGGGGTGAAGCTATAGCTATTTTGCAACTGCCCTTGATAATATTTATAATCTTGATTTTACTACTTCTCTGATTAGGTATTAATATACTTATCTGATCACTGCTAAATTTAAAACCATCTCGAAGATGTTATTGATCTTGATTTTGTTTTCTATCATCGGTAAGATTTTCAAGAAATTCTGAGGTATATTTACTGAGCTTAGATACACTCATCTCGTTGTTGAGATTGTATTTTTTAATGATTTTAGTTACAATAGCTGACATGATCTAATATTAAGTAGGTTATGAATAATTCTTTAGGTTATTTACACTATAAAAAATATTTTTTCAAATCGAAATTAATTATCTGTGAATAGCTATATCCAAAAATTGAATAGATCGTAGTTATTATAATTCTATCAGAAAATAGATACGAACAAGATACAAAATAGATTGAAGAATTTAATCTATATATGCCAGGTATATGATACACGTCAATACCTTAGATCAGATCTGTTGATTTGAAAGTTACCAATATATAGGATATAACAAAAAAAAATTTATAGCTTCAAGTTATGGCAACTCAGGCTATATTAACATCATTTGGTACTATATTTATTTTTTATGTGTCAAAGACACTAGCTTTGCTATAATGCTTGAAATAGATTCCAGTATTTTTCTATACTTATGGACCATTTCTTGTAAATATCGGGTTTATTTTCCATTATATCAATTGGTGGTATCATAGCTGGATGGGACAGAGCATTCATGAATCTAATTTGCTCAGGATAGTAATAATCTATAATATCTGGTAATTGTAGAAATTCAGCTAGATCTTTTACGTACTTGAAACCATTACGCATTAGTCTACAGAATGTTGGTCTGTTGTGATCAATCTCTCTTTTGGTTAATAAGTTAACTACTTTTTGGGGTATTTCCATTAGGAGTTACTAGTTATGAAAATGATAATAGTTAATTGTTACTTATAAAAATGATAAGTTTAATTAGTTATTTCTCAAAGACCTGGATTATATACGAAAAAATTAATGATAATACTTATCTAGTAATTTACTTTGCAGATATAGAAATTAAGTATGTAAAGTTTCTTTTACATTCTTCTGTTTATAGTAAAACTCATGTCTTTGACACATAATATCTATACGCTCTTTCTCTACCTTGTCCACATGGTACACAAAGTTGAACACTCAATTTAGTTCCTCACCCACATCCTTTACATAGTTGGAGAATTATTATACCCTTTCGAATTTTGAATGCATGGGAGACACAATATTCCTCTCTCGCTGGATTTTTACATAAATAGATATCTCCAACTAATAACCAATTACAAGGCATTTTCAATTCACAAAGTGACTATACTATTCTATTATCACTTTCATATTTAAAATCAAAGTAGGAATGAAGTATTGACTAAAATTTTACCAAATAGCATTTTAGGCATCACAAAAACCAGTATATAGCTTAAAGTTTGCGTAATATTTTTTATCTAAAATTTTTTATATTGACTAATTTGTAGGAGCAAAAAACCCTCTATATCAAAGCCCCTACCTGCAAAATTTACCTATTTGCTCCTTATCAATTAAGCGATTACCATAACATACCATTTTCCTGGAGTATGTTAACCGTTTTTTTCCATTCCTCATCAGTATCCAGTCATGATGAAGTGATTCCATCTTTCTTGAGAGAATGGTGGATTATTTCTTCACTTATTAATCTTTCTCACACTGTCATATCCATATATTCATTGGGGTCTTCTTCAGCCTTCTTTGCAAAACTACACATTCTCATATCAGTCTGCATTCTATTACAGAATGCTATGAAATTGAGCTTATTTTTATTAGTTATAGTAACGAATTTGTCAGGATCTTCGCCAAGTTCAATGGCTTTTTCATGAAAATATACCTTTCATTGCTCTCAGGTTAAATAATCAGGCGGGTATGCTATCTGGGTGGGAGTTGAATCAGAGATTTGAGACTTTGTCTTTTCTTCGTTACTGGTTTTTGGTTCATCATTTATAGGTAAGTTGGAAGAGATTTTGGAAGGAAGTTTGAATTTATCATCAATAGGTTCTACGTATATAATCTTGAATGACAGAGATATCAGTAGGGACTTTGTTCCATGATTCAGAGAATCGTCTAGGCATGCAAGAGTCATTATTCCACAATACGGCCTGCTCTGCAATAGATACTGATGATAAAGCAACTGGAAATTCCAGTTTATCTATTATTAAATCGAAGAGATCCTGGGTTGTATTAGTAATAGAGAAGGTGGATGTTTTCTTATCTTTTTCAATACGATTGGTATTTGATGAGATAGGTTTTATTTTTTTCAGTTCAGAAGTTACGATTTCTAGGACATTAAATATAGGAATATCTGTAGATGCGTTAATGGATATTTCAGTTTGAGGTGAGTCTGAAAATTCTTCGATATTACCTACTGATTTATGTAGCTTGGCCATAATTTTGGAACGATCGAGGATATACTGCCATTCTCTTTTTCCACCACCAGCATGTTTTCATTCAATGTCAACCTATGGAATTTTTTTTCCAAAATTATTATTACTGAATGGCTTTTCACTATTAACTTCATATTATGTACAATACTCCTGATATAACATAGTACAATCTGGTTTTTCAATTTGATCTTCTGACCATACTGAAATATGATCAATTATGAATTGGATGGGATTTGGGAGATGTTCACATATTGTCTCTGTTTTCATTTTAGTGATAGGAATATTTTCTTGTAAATTCCAATTCAAAAGATCTTGATCAAGTAAATAGCTCATAAAAGATCCGGGTGTATTGGGATGGTTGAGAATTTTTCCCAACTGACCAAAATATTTAAAATTATCTTTACATCGGGGTAAAACATCTAAACATATAATACAACCATCTCCTTGCTCAACATGAATTGGGACATCATGATTACTTAATACTATAAATCCAGGAAAATGGCCACATTCTTGATTTTCGAGACCTTTACACTCAATTGAGATATAATCTTCTGTAATTAGAGATTTTAAGTGATTGTTTGACTTATATCATTCTCCACTTAATATTCCCACTTCATTCATAATTATAAGTTTATGTCCTTGAATACTACTATTGAATTTTCCCAAAATTTTGCCTAAATCAGACATTGAATATACAAGCTCTAGACCGAATAAACTTTTTCGAATAAAATCAGTAATAATATTTTTCTCACATCATGGTGGTGAACGCAAAACAAGAATTGTACCTGGAATTATTGCTAGATATTAAACTAAAAATGCTAACTATTTGAGAACATATGTAGAAAGAACTTTATTCCCATCACACTAAATATTTTCTATATGTCATATAATCAGGTTCACAAGATCGTAATTAATTCAAGATGCCGGTTTAGCCTTAAATCCTAAGAAAAGATTAAAAAATTCATTTTTTAGTTATTCGATATTAGGTGGATATGGTAAGAAATTGATATTATCATAAATAATTGCCTTGCTGTCATATATATGATCTATTAAAGAGATCAATTTTATTGGTTCTCCTCCAAGTTCTATTATATTAATAGTTATTTTACCGAAATCAAGAATAGGTACTATATCAAAGTATAATCTACTATCTGGTTTTCTGTGTTTAAGAATTCATGTTCATTTATCTTTTACCACGCAAGTAAGTGTGACCTGGATTATATTATATACTTCATTCCAAGTAAAATTTTTCTTAGAAGTGCACATATGAATTAAATCATCCCATACAAAGTGGTTATTTGAATCTGAGATTCTGGGTCACTCTATTTTTTCTGGGGATGGAAGACTATTTTCCTATTCCAAGACCAATACATTCAAAATAAGTTTTAATGAGAGTTTTTTTGTGCTTATTTGCGTTTCTTAATCTGCTCGATGGTAATAATATTGATAAGTTTTCTTATTTTGGATTATATATGCATTATCACTAGTGTGCTCCCGATTACAGAGTGAGCATTGAGATTTTGCTATGCGATTTAGGAGGAATACATTTGGAAGTGTCAGTAAAGGATATAAAACTTCAAAACCTTTGATTTTATACTCCTCAAGTAATTTTTTTATATATTCTACTTCAGATCCAATTGTCCCAGCATCGATTTTATTATCTTGTAATGGGTCTTTGACCCTTTTTTTTCTTCCAGAATATCTAAAATAGGACTATCTATAACTGGCGCTTCATTATTAGAAGAATGAAGCATAAAATCAAAAATATTCCTATTTTTGAAACCTAATACTTTCTTTACATGTACATATTCTCCCGTCTCTTCAATAAATTTTGGTATTCCAAGTATTCGTAATGAAAATGATCTTTTATTTGCGATATTGTTAACAATTCCTTTATCTTGTAAACCCATTAGAAGCTTTTCACGAACGAGTTCAGTAAATACTATGACTTTGATAATATTATTCAGATGCATTTCAAATATTGAGATATGATAAGACATTTTTTTTGAATCACTACTACTGGCAATAGTGATAGTAGTTTTGTTCCATTCTGGAAATATATCTAAACAAGTTTTTGTAAAAGTATTATAAAGTGTATTTTTTATCTCTTTAGGTGTAAGCTTGGGTTCAATTTTATCAAATTTTTCTCTTGGTAAATCAAAATCAATAATAGGATGAAGTGGATCATCTCCATCAATAAATTCATGCAATGAATGGCCCTGATGATCTGTAAGTATGGCTTCTATTCCATTTTCAGAATTTATTCCAAGAAATTCTCTAGATCTTGCGCTATCATCCCAGATCTTGTATGGATATTCAGCTACACTCTTGGCTTTAAACCTTTGGCGGTAGAACACCCCATCATTTTCTTCCTCTATATCTATCTCTGACTCGAAATTTTCCAAGTTTTCTGAGCTCTCTGATCAAGAGGGTGGTACTTCTGATTCCGCTAATATGTGATCAATAGTTTCCTGGAAATTTTGAATATTTTGAGTAGTTATATTACGTTATTATTTGAAACTATAATAGTAGTTAGAGAAAAGTTCAAAATAAAAATTAATTATTTTAGGTAATTAGTGTTAGACAATATATACTACTTAAAAAACATATTAGCAAAACTTTAGATATGGGATTTTACCATTGTCCTTATATTCTTAGAAGTGGGAAAGTATGTAATCGAGGTTACTATCGACCTGAGAGGTGTACAATTCACTGGGATTCTCCTATCCGTATACCATGTAAAGAATATGGTTATGTTAAGTTAATATCTTTGATATATGGAGCATGCAGAACTTATGCTGGTAAGTATCGTTCTCAGGATCACTATCATTGGGAGAAGCTGAAGAAGATAGCACAAAATAATGTTATAGGTTTAAAGAACCATTACTCTGCAATAAAAAATACATAGTAAGTATATATGCGATATCTTAGTATGGCTAAGTGTCACTGAAAATTAATATATGTGTGTGTGGTATGCAGGATATCTATATTTTCTAAGTTCTAACTGGGATGAATTTTTTTCTAGGATGTAAAGTAGGATGGAAAAAAATATACCTGTCAGTAATTTCAAGCCAGATGAAAGAGTTTTAGAATACCCATCCCAGTTGTTCTAGCTGTCCTAGTAAATTTTCAATCTTCTTATTTTTTTTTCTTTTTTTATCTATAAGTATACATAATATATAGCATGTATATAATGTATATATATCATATGTATAGTATAAATGTATCATGAGTGGATAAATTTTATTTTTCTTAGATTATTACTTTTTACTAGGACAACTAGAACGAATATATAATAAATATAAAAGAACAAGATAAAAATAGATTTTAAATCTTTCTCCTATATCGAATCCATTCCAGTTAACATTTTTTTTACTAGGATGAAATCAGGACAGATTTTTTATTAGGACGCGAGCAGATCTATTTTAAATACATTCTAGGGTAGTGAATATAAGTGATTATATTTTGATAGTATTTTCAATAGCATAACTGGATAATATTTTTCGATTGTATTTATATAACGTACTTGATAGCATTTTTTGATAGCATATATATAATAGCATTATCGATAGCATATAGCGAAACCAGATAGCATATGCGCAATTAATTTTTCTATTAAATATTCTATGCAGTATATAAAATGACAATAATGCAAGATCACAAGAGCAAGCTAACTCAAGCTATTGATAAAATTATAATGCAAAAGATTGAGAAAGCAGACTGTAATATTCATACTACTAAAGCTATCAATAAACTCTTAATATAGGAGATTGGAAAGGACTGGAAAACTTATATAGAAAAGTTAGATCAAGATTATGATTCTGAGTCTGAAGATGAATTAAAAGATCTCAAAAATAAAATAAAAGATATTATATCTAATCGTAAACCTGCAATCAAGAATCTTATTACTACCAATGATATGTAAATCGCAAGATGTAATCTTACTTTTTTTTGCCATGACAAAAATTTGCTATGATCATCATTCAAGTGACGTGAAAAATAGAAATCACATATCAAACCCGTGATAAGGCCAACTCAGTAGCATAACCTATCTTGGAGAGTATCTTATACTTGAAATTAGCTATAGATATCAAACTGGTACATAATAGTTAGTATAAAGTCTGATGACATGAACACAAATTTGTCATCATATTTTTTATAGATCATGGGGTACCCAAGTGTGACGACAGACTCGCAAACTAATTATCACTTGAATAATGACGTATATGTAATCTTATCATCACACCTGAGTGAGAATAACCTAGACTAAGTGGAAATAATATAATTATATTATTTCCACTATCCTTGCCTTGGTTTTGGCTTAACACAGCTCCTATGGTAAAATCTGAAGCATCTGTGGTGACTGTGAATGGTAATTTTGGGTCAGGTAATAACAAGACTGGTGCTGAGGTAAGATGTTGTTTAAGAGTGTCAAATGCTTGTTGCATTATTATAGACCATTCATACTCTTGATCTTTATGTAGGAGTGCTGTGAGTGGTGATGCTGTGGCTAAAAAACCTTTCATAAATTTTCTGTAATAACTTGCAAGACCTAGGAAAGAGCAAAATTCTGATACATTAGTTAGTGCTGGCCAATCTCTAATAGCGGTAATTTTTCTCTGATCAACAGAAATACCATCTGCTGAGATAAATTATCCAAGATATTCTACATATTGTTGTATAATATCACACTTCTTCTATTTGACATACAATTTATGTTTGCGAAGTATTCCTAATACTGTCTGTAAGTGTTGAATATGTTCTTTCTTTGTCTTACTGTATATCAAGATATTATCTAGGTATATGATTACAAATTTGTCAAGATAATTATGAAAGGTTTTTTAGCCACAGCATCACCACTCACAGCACTCCTACATAAAGAT
>CAJVPS010002721.1:0-11630 GCA_910591765.1 Ambispora leptoticha
TTTAGAGAATATTATTTGTAGATATTTTTAGAAGATTTCACAAATACAATGATCATGGCAAAATTATCATAGTAAAATTATTATAGCAAAATTAATAATACTATCATAATAAAATCAATATTATAATACTAGCTAAAGTAACATTTAGATAATAGCAAAACTAACATAAGTATCATAATAAAAGTACTATTTGTATAATCTCTAAAATATATAAAAGTGATATATCTTAGCTAGTGAATTTAGACAGGAAATCAGATAGTTAGTTAATTAGTTAGTTATTTAGTTTAGTTTGAGTTCTATGAGTTTAGTTCTCAACTTATATTTTAGTAGATTATAATTTTAAGAGAATTTTAAGGAATCTTTCTTGTAGAATAGATCTTGATTAAGATTTATTATTTCATCTTGTTAATAAATTAAATATTACATCTGTCTTGAAATTATATTTTGGAATTGAACTATATTCTAGCTAGTCATAACAAGAACACTATCATTACCTATCTTTAGATTAACTTTGAAATAATAGTAGATATATTCTTGTTAATAAACCTTTTAAAAACTCTTCCAAATATTACTTTAAGTACATGATTACTTTTATTACGTGCTTTTATAATATTAGGTTTAATACTCACCCTCATCTCAGAACTTGTATTAAAAAGATAATAACTTTTTGATGTCCTCTCTGTGGAAAAACAATTTCATAAGATTATTAAATTCAAGTCAGATTTAGATAAAGAATTCTCTGTGAATTAAAACTAAAATTAATAAAGAATCAAAGATAATTAAAGAAATAATTTTGCAAAATATCCAAAGTGAATCTAACCAAAAAAATTAAAGTAGAAAGAGAAAAACTCTTTGCTCAATTATTTACTAAGTTACATCTTGAAGACTATACTGAACCTGATCAACAGGTTATCTGGGACAAATTCTATCACTTTTATCAAGAAATAATATATGGTGAAACTCAAATCAAGACAAGAGAAGAATTTGCAATCTTGATAGAAGAAGAAATTGATCTATCAATAGAATAAGTATAGACATATCTATATAAACTACAACAAGAAATATTTGAGTTTAAAGACAAGAGAACTAAATATCTAACAGAATATAGATAAAAAAAGTAACAAGACATACCTATAGAAGTATCTAATCCAAGTTAATCAAAGTCAAATAAAAAACTAATAGACACTTTATAATAGTTTGAAAAATATAATCCAGACACTCTTGAATAAATATTAGCATAATTATCACTTAATAAATATTTAGAAATACAGTCAATCACTCAAAATATATCTGTTACTTCAACTTTTATCTCTTCAACACTACTTAAAGAAGAAGAAATAAGTAAAGATAAGAAGAATGAAACCTCATCTTCATTAACTATTGATAATAGATTTGAAGATTTGATGTATAGGATTAGAGCACTTGTTATGACTCTAGAAAGACCAAAAAAGCCAATTACACCAAAATTATAGAATTTTATGATGATACTCAAGATCTAATTAATTGGCTTCAAGACTTTAAAAATGCCTGTATCACTAATAGCATTAGTAATAATAGAAAAATTCAGATAGTAGATGCTTATCTGAAAGATTCAGTTATCACATGGTATGCTAATAAAAAATTACATAATCTAAAATAGCTAGAAACTTGGAATTATACTAATAATAATAATCTAAATGCAAAAGAAGCTTCATTCATATATTAATTTAAAAAGCACTTTAGAAATCATGTCTGACTATATAAATAGCAATAACAATTAAAACAAAGAAAACAATTACCTAGTGAAAGTATAGAATAATATGCTGCAGCTATCAGAGAATTAATTAGAAGAGTAGACCTGACCAATACCTATTCAGCTTATTATGTGTATCTTACTTTATAGATGGGCTTAGACAAGAAATTAAATTCTTTATAAATCTAACTCAGTCTGTAATATTAGAAGAAGTAATTAATATAATAACTACTTATGATTCTAACTTTTAACAATATAATGCTATACCAAATGGCCTACCTTTCTTGCCAACACTATCTGTAGATACTGGAATTAATAAGTTAGTAGAGCAGATTGAAAGTATCACTTCAAAACTAAAGAAACTAACAATTGCTAATTAATCTAATGGTTACTCTAATAATAGAAATAATTCTATTAGATACAATAATTATAGAAGATTTGGTCATATTGCAAGTAAATACAGAAGCAAAAGAAATAATAATTATAATAATAATAATAATTTTAACAATAATAATAATTTTAATAATAATTTTAATAATAATTTTAATAATAATTTTAATAATAATTTTAATAATAATTTTAATAATAATAAATTTAATAATAATAACTTAAGAAATTTTATTATCCATTATAACTATAGAGATACTGATCATATTGCTAATAGATATACTAGTCTAAGAAAAAATAATAATAATCAAGATATAATAGTTAATATAAATATTCAGAATATTAATCTGATATACAAAATATTATATAATATTATCAATTTTAAACTAATATATATATAAAATTAGAATTACTTTATTTAATAATAAATATAATAATATAAATATTTTTATTATTAGTTTTTATATTTATTAATAAAAAAATAAAAAAAAATATTATCTATTTTCAAGTATAAAGTATAAAAAATGATAATAAGTCAGCTTTAGATAAATAATATCTGAAAATCTATAGAAATTATATAAAAAATAAATTTTACTAAGTTTATAATATATGATATTATTATCATTTTAAGATTATGCATATATAATTATTTTAAAATAGTAATAGTAACTGTATTCATAATAGTTATTTACTTTTTATAACTTCAAGAAATTATATAACTAATTATCTTCTTAATAAGATAATATATACAAGATTTATTTCTGACAAAATACAATTATTTTCTCAATAAGATAATTTATATATATTTTACTTCTAACAAAATATTCTCTCAATAGAGCAAGAAGAAAATAAGATAAGATATATAATAAAATATAAATATTTTATTAAAGAAAAATACTAATTAACTACTCTTAACTCAGTAGCTAATTCCTTTTATCAAACTTAATTATTCTTCTTGATCATTTCTTAACTTTCTATATATAATATTTTCCTTACTACACTAATTACAAATTATTTCTAACATGATATTTTACTTAATTTACTCAAGAACAAGTAAAATTTTAAAAAGAATAATTACAAGAAATATTAAATACAGTATATGATAATAAAGAATTTAAAATTAATGAAATATTAAATTATTTAAAGCTAAAGTAAGAAAAGAAAGAAAATTAATAATAATTAATTAGAAAATTATTAATTTAATAAAACTATAAATTAGATATAATATACATAGCTAAATTAATAAAAGAATAAAGCTAAATAAGAATAATAATATAAACTAAAAATAGAATTAATTATAAATAAAATTAATTAATATAAATTACTTATTTGCTTAATTTAGTAATAATTAGTAATTACTATATCATATATTACGATTGTACTATATACTGTATTGTATCTACTGCATTATATAAATAGGTGATTAGTTATAGGATCTCTGACTTTAAGAGATTTACTTCATAAATCTTTTTAATTATTATTAATAATAACTATCAGTTCTAGATTATTGAACTTAATATATAATTTTAAGTGATTATTATTGTATAGATTCTTCAAGATTTTTTTATCTTCATTTCTAAGTTTATATACTTCTTTATTATATATTTCATAAATATAAAATAGTTCTTTTTATTTCTCATCAAATTTATCATGATATCAGTATTGAGCTTTTATTTGTTTTATTAATACTTTCTATTCTATCTGAAAAACTATTGACTTTTATTTCTTGTCATACTATTCTTTTTATTTTGACTATTTTTCTTGAATATTACTAAGAACTAATTCTTATATAAATTTTAATTTATCAATTAATTTATATGTTCTTTTAACAAGAGCTTCTTCAAAGGTAAAACTGTTAAAATTTTTTAATTTAATATCCAATAATATAATTACTTGTCAACCATATATCAGTTAAAAAGACTTAAATAAAGTTATATTTTGTTTCATTATTCTATAGACAAATAGAACTGAAGATAGATAATAGTCCTAATCTTTCTTGTAGAGTTATATATACTTTGATAATGAAGTATATAAAGTTTAGTTTAATCTTTCAACTAGTTTATTAGTCTAAGAATGATAAGGTGTAAAAAATCTATATTTGATTTGATATTTTTCTAATATAGTACAGATCACTTAAATTATAAGTAAATTTATAAAATTGCCACCAATAAATGGCAAAAAATTTTTTGCTTATTACATAATAAAAAATTATAATTTTTAATTATATATAATATATATTTAATTATTATAGATAGTTATTTCAAAATTAAATTATAATTTTATTTAAATTCTTGATAAAGATATTCTGATATTTTTCTATATAATTTATATTTTTTTACTGTATATTTAGCAAGTTTACCTATTATTTCATGTTTATACTGTATATATCCATATAACATCATGTTTTTCTTGCAAATTAACAAATAGTTATTAAATCAACTAAAGCTAATGCTTTTGGAATAATTTTTTGTAATTCTTTTCAAGAATAATCATAATTTTGTCTTGCAAATCATTTAGCAGCTCTTCAATATCTTTTAATAAAATTTAACTCACAATGAAATTTAGGAAGAAAAATACAAATATAACCTGCTTCTTCAATTATTTCAGCTAAAGTATCTTTTTGTACTAAAAAATCTGGTTAAAGAGAAATAATTTTTCTTCTACAATAATTGATATGATTAAGATTATTTGCTTCTTTATAATATAACTTGCATTCACCAATCATATTTTGTTTCCATAATCCTCTTTCTATTAAAATTTATTTGATGTCTTTTGGTTATCTATTATCAAAGTTCATTTTTTGAAGTTGATTATTAGATCCTCATCTTGTATCTCTTATTTTTAGAATATTTTTACTCTCAGATTTAATATTCATTCTTTTTACAACAAGAGCATCTGGTATAAATGCTACATAATTTGAACTATTATCAAATATAAAAACTTCAACATACTTAGGAAATATTATTTCAAATATTAGAATTATTTTTAATTTTACTTGATTAACTAAACATTGGCTTATCTAATAACTATCTTTATTTTTTCCTGGCTTCAAATATATATGTGCTTCTTCTGAAATGGTTGAATTTGATAAAATTTCTTCTGATATTAAATAAAAAGATCCCTAATTTTCAGTTAAAAATTCACTAATTATAATTGATTTTTTATTTCTCTTTTTACGCAGTAATAATTGTTCATTTTAAGTTCAAATACCTCTCTTTCTATCATTAGAATAAAATATATATTCATCACAAATAATTAAAATATATTCACGCTTATTTTCTTTTAATTGTGATAAAATTCAATACATATCTTCTCCTTCATAAGTTACCATCAAATATTTATATTTTTTTTATTTTTTCAAGAAATAATTTTTGATATTGAATTATATTCTCACACTCATAACTATCATAATAAATTTCTTGTTTATGTAATTAATAAAAATATCTCAAAATATTAAGCCAATATCATATAGTTGATATTGAAATCTTTTTTTCTTTTGTAATTTCTAGATTAGGAATTAATTATTATTCAATAAAATTCTTAAAGTATATGATATTATATTACCATTTTAACTTCTAATCTATTGTTGATATTTGTTAACAACATCTTCATCATCTATCAATCAAATCATTTTTTGATATTGGTCTTGCAAAGAAACTAGAAGTAAGTCATGTTATAACCAGTATTTGGTAATATCTCAGATATTATGAAATTTGAAGGGGTCATAAGATAAATAAACTATTTTTATCATCTCTTTACTTGCTGTTATTTTTTTCATGCTATTTATTTTTGTTCTAACAAGATATTTATGAATGATACATTTTTTATTATATTCATTGACAGACATTATTTTGTGAAAGGATTTAAGTTCATTTTTTAATATTTCTAATTTTTATTTGATTTTGGAATTTGGTGTTAATATTAATGAAGCTGCTATTAATATTATCATTAGTGCTGTTATCATTTTAAGATTATGCATATGTAATTATTTTAAAATAATAATAGTAACTGTGTTCTCGACAGTTATTTACTTTTATAACTTCAAGAGATTATATGACTGATTATCTTTTTAATAAGATGATGTATGCAAGATTTACTTTTAGTGAAAATATGATTATCTTCTCAATAAGATAATATACATGAATTTACTTCTAACAAAATACTCTCTTAATAGAGCAAGAAGAAAATAAGATAAGATATAAGATAAAATATGTGTGTTTATTAAAGAAAAATACTAATTAACTACTCTTAACTCAGTAGTAATTACTTTTACCAAACTTAATTATTCTTCTTGATCACTTCTTGACTCTCTATATATAGTATTTTCTTTGCTATGATAATTATAAATTATTTCTAACATGATATTTCACTTAATTTAATTAAAAATAAGTAAAATTTCAAAAGAATAATCATAAAAAATATTAAATACATGATAATAAAGAATTTAAAATTAGCAAATCATTAAGTTATTCAAAGCTAAAGCAAAAAATGAAAGAAAATTAATAATAATTAATTAGAAAATTATTAATTTAATAAAATTATAAATTAGATATGATACACATAGCTAAATTAATATTTGAATAAGACTAAATATGTGTATTAATATAGATTAAAAATAGAATTAATTATAAATAAAATTAATTAATAAAATTACTTATTCATCTAATTTAGTAGTAATTAGTAATTATTGTACTATATACTATAGCTGTGTCATATACTATATCATATTTACTGTGCTATACAAATAAGTAATTAGTTATAGAATCTCTGGCTTTAAGAGATTTACTCCATAAATCTTTTAGTTATTGATGATAATTATTAGTTTTAGATTGTTAAACTCAATATATAGTTTTAAGTGATCACTATTATATAAATTCTTCAAGACTTTTTTATTTTCATTTCTAAGTTTATATACTTCTTTATTATATACTTCATAAATATAGAATGATCCTTTTTATTTTTTATCAAACTTATCATAATGCTAGTATTAAGTTTCTATTCATCTCATTAGCACTTTCTGTCCTATTTGAAAAATTATTGACTTTTATTTCTTGTCATATCATTTTTTTTGTTTTAATTATTTCTCTTGAATATTACTAAGGGCTAGTTCTCATGTAGTTTCTAGTTTGTCAATTAGTTTATATTTTTTTTGATGAGAGCTTTTTCAAAAGTAAGATTATCAAAGTCTTTTAATATAATATCTAATGATATAATTACTTATTGATTATATATTAATTGAAAAGATTCAAATAAAATTGTACTTTGCTTCATTATTTTGTAAGCAAATAGAACTGAAGATAGATAATGATCCCAATCTTTCTTATAAAGTTGAATATACTTTGATAATGAAGTATATAAGATTTGATTTAATCTCTCAACTAGTCTATTAGTTTAAGGGTGATAAGATATAAAAAGTTTGTGTTTAATTTGATATTTGTCTAATAATTTCTTAATTATTTCATTGATAAATATAGTTTCTCTATTACTAAGTATTTCTTTTAGAAATTCATGTCTTATCACTATATCTTCATAAAGAAAGGAGATGATTGTACTTGCAGAAGCATTAGTAATTGATCTTGCTTTAGCCCATTTGGTTAGATAATCAATAGCAACTACAATATAGTAATTTTCATTACTGATTACTGAAAGAGATTCTACCAAATCAATTCTAATCTTTTTAAAAGATGTATTAATCCTAATAAATATTATTTTGTTATTTTTATATAGCTATTCTTTCATTAATATATATTATAGGCTTTAATATATGTATCAATATTTTTATATATCTGAGGCTAATAATAATTTCTCATTATTTGATTATAAGTAATTTTAATTCCAAAGTGTCCAGAAGTAATATCTGAATGATTATTATAAAGAACTGATTTTATTTCTGTTGATTTTATGAATAATAATGGATGATTAATATCCTGTTTATTTCTTTTATATAGTTTGTAATTTTATATAAAGTATTTTTTTGATTCTGCCAGCAGTCATTTCCATTTTTCTTTTGAGAATTCATCAAATATTATTAATATGTTGAAATAGTTATATAGTTCTGTATAGTTATCCAAATTCATGTTTTGTCTTTTTTTCTTGTGAATGTGTATGATATTCTGAAAAGTGGATCAATATTTAAATGGATTCTTCCAGATTTATATTCAATCTTAAAATTGTATTTTTATAAAGTTATTATCTAGCATGTAAGTCTTTCAGAGAGATTTGGCTTATTGATTAACCACTTGAGTACTGAGTGATTAGTAATGAGTGTAAATAGAATGTCAGATAATAGATAAGATTTAAATAGCTTGACTATCTAAATAACTTCTAGATATTCTAGTTCTATTGCAGTATACTTGCTTTCTTTCTTGCTTACTTTTCTATTAACATAGATAATTACATATTCTTTTTTTCACTGTCATATTATGCTAGTACTACATCTAATTCTAGTCTAGAGGTGTTAGTGAAGAGAGTAAATAGCTTTGAATATATGATAATTGATGGTGAGATTAAATGTTTTTTGAGTGATTCAAAAGCTATCTGCTGTTTTTCTATTCATTTGAATTCTTTATTCTTTTTAAACAATTTATGTAAGGAGGCTGCTATCTTGACAAAGTCTTTGATAAATCTTCTATAATAAGAGGTAAGTCCTATAAATCCTCTTAATGATATAATATTAGTAGGTACTGAGAATTCTTGTACTTTTTCTATCTTGACTGGATCAGGATGAATTCTATCTTTTCCTATGATATAATCTAGAAAGAATAGCTAGTTTTTTCTAAAAGCGTATTTATCTAATTGAAGTTTAAGATTTGCCTGTCAGAGTTTTTCTAAAGCTTTTTGTACATGTTCTACATATTCTTCCCAAGTTTCTAAGTATATAGTAACATCATCAAGATAAATAACTATGAACTTCCCAATGTATTCTTTGAAGATTTTGTTTATTAGTCTTTAAAATATGATCAGAGTATTAGTAAATTTAAAGAGCATGACATTGAAGTGAAAGAGTTCTTCATTGGTGATAAATGTTATTTTCTCTTGATCTCTTGGATACATTTTAACTTGCCAAAATCTACTTGCAAGATCCATAGTGGTAAAGTATTTAGTATTTTTAAAAGAATCCAAGAGTTCATTAATTTATAATAAGGAATATTAATCTTTCTTGATAATTTCATTTAATTTTCTGTAATCCACATATAATTAGAATTTTCCATTTTTCTTTCTAACTATCACTATTAGAGCTGATCAAGAATTATCAGAAGAGAATATTATTCCATTATTCAACATCTTTTGAATTTCTTCTTTTAGAAAGATATTTTTCATAAATGATTTTCAATGATATAGCTAGAAAGTGATAGGTCTTTCTTCTTCTAAATATATTTTATATTGAAGTATATTGATTTTATCAGGCTGGATCATATCAAAGAGATCTTTATATGAATTCAGAATTTGGTGAAGATGTTGTTATTATTCTAAGTCCAAGTCTGACTCAATCATAGTTAGAGTAGCATTCAATGACAGTTGAGATAATATCTCTAACTATCTATATATATCTTGTTCTTTCTTATATTGAACATAATTATTTTCTTTTCCACTATAAATACAGATATTATAGTCTTCTAATCTCTCCCAATAAATTCTTTCTTTTTCTTCTAGTTCAATGACTTCATCATTAATTTTTATAAAATTTTCTTGAACTTCTATTTTTAATACAAGCTGCTCACTTTGCTCTTCATGTACTGTATATAAGGACTAATTAACTAACTTTTCTTCTTCAAATTCATATTCATCATTATCTTCAAAAACAGGATCCTCAAGTTTTCTCTCAAGACTGATCAATTTCATAGTTAATTTTTGTTAAGTATAAGTGACTGGAATGGTTATAGACTCTCCTTCAACTTTAAAACTCAAAAGTTTTTCATCTCAATTTAAAATAATTTTAGATTATTTTGTCCATTAGTTGTCAAGTAATAGATCATACTCTGCCTTTTTCATAACTAGAGTATCTATTTGTTGATCAAGATCTTTAATTTTTATTCTCAATCCTTCTACTTCTTCTAGTGGTCACTCTGGCTTTTTATTTATTTCTATAAGACTGATATTAGACAGTTTATCAATTTTTCTTCTTATTTATTTTAAGAATCTGGCTAACATGATATTACTGACTGATTCATTATCAATATTACTCTGATAGGCTGATCTTCTACTTTTTCTTCACAATAGATTGCATCTATTACTTTTCTATTCTTTTTTTCTAGATTTTTATTCTCCTCTATAGTTTCAGTTAGTAATTATTATAAAAATATTATTGAAAATTTTTGAGATTGACTCATATTCTAATCTTCTTCAGATATGAACTCTAGTTTAAATATGAAGTATTACTATTGTTAGTGATAGTGACATTAGAAGGTGAAGATATTATAGACTACTTATCTAAAAGTTGCTGTAATTATTATAATAATAAATTATTATTTGATGCTGTGATGATAGTATTATTAGTTTTAAGATGAGCTAGTTATTTGATATTCATATTTCTTTCTGTACAGCTATTGATATAATATCCTATTTTATTATATTTGAAGTACTTAATATTTGAGATATTATTATTGCTATTACTATTTGTATTCTTCTTTGGTAATCTGCAATGTGACCATTTTTATTACAATTATAGTAAGTCTTATTTTAATTAGGATAGTTATTAGAACTTCAATTATTCTGAGTTGATAACTTTTTTACTTGTTCAGTAAGATCAACTATGGCTCTACTCATATCATTTGCTAGGCTTGGAATGGAAAAGGAAATGCCAAGATTTTGTGGCATGAGTGAAATAGAGTTAAGAGGGTTCTGATATATCTGTCTGTAACTAGATTTAATACTAATTGCTTCTGTGATCACTGTATCCAAAGTATTTGAATTAGATTTATTCATATAAAAGATAATTTCTGACTTTAAGTCTTTTATAAATTACTTGATATAGTAAGTGGTAGAATATGCATTTATTAAATTAATCTTTCAGAGTAGCATATGAATATCCTTAGCATAAGAAGTTATATCTTTATTTGTTTCTTACATTCTTAATCTTAACTATTATTGTCATATCAGAACTTGAGCATTAGTTTTAAATTGAGTAATGAAGATTTGGTAAAATAAATTATTGTCATCATTATTATTTCAGCTAATAGATCAGTTAGTATTTGCGAGTTTACTTTGCTGATATCAAGTTAATATAATTTCTCTCAAATAGACAAGTACTATCTTTACTTTTCTTGAATTTATTATATTATTTATATTTGCTACACAAGTAAATTTCTTGATTCAATTCATAGAATCTTTATGTGTTTTACTACTGTAAAAGAGAAGTAATATCATTATTAGCTCAATCTATTGTTATAATATAGATTTTTATATATATTTTATTAATATTAGTTATTTTATATTCGCATTTTTATTGGACAATTATTTAGTTATATTTTATTGGACAATAATTAAGATAGTATTATTGGTAGATATTTTT
>CAJVPS010002722.1:0-11629 GCA_910591765.1 Ambispora leptoticha
ATAAGTATCATAATAAAAATATCATTTGTATAATCTCTAAAATATATAAAAGTGATATATCTTAGCTAGTGAATTTAAATAGTTAATAAGATAGTTAATAAGATAGTTATTAGTCAATTAGTTAGTTATTTAGTTTGAGTTCTATGAGTTTAGTTCTCAATTTGCATTTTAGTAGATTTTAATTTTAAGAGAATTCTAAGAAATCTCTCTTGTAGAATAGAACTTGATTAAGATCTATTATTTCATCTTGTTAATAAACTGAATATTACATCTGTCTTGAAATTATATCTTGAAATTGGACTACATTCTAGCTAGTCACAACAAGAATATTATCATTACCTATCTTTAAATAAATAATAGTAATTATACTTTTATTAATAAATCTTTGAAAAACTCTTTCAAATAATGTTATAAGTATGTGAATGCTTTTATCATGTGTTTTTATAATATTAATTTAAATACTCACCCTCATTTCAAAACTCATACCAAAAAGATAATAACTTTTTGGTGCCCTCTCTGTGAAAAAATAATTTCATAAAGTTATCAAATTCAAGTCAGATTTAAAAAAAGAATTCTCTATAGATTAAATTAAAATTAGTAGAGAATCAAAGATAATTGAAGAAATAATTTTGCAACATATCCAAAGTAGATCCAATCAAAGAGATCAAAATAGAAAGAGAAAGATTCTTCACTTAATTATTTACTAAGTTACATCTTGAAGACTATACTGAATTTAATCAACAGGTTATCTGAAATAAATTCTATCATTTTTATCAAGAAGTAATACATAGTGAAATCCAAATCAAGATAAGAGAAGATTTTGCAACTTTAATTGAAGAAGAAACTGAGCTATTAACAGAATAAATACAGACATATCTCTATAAATTATAATAAGAGATATTTAAATTTAAAGACAAGAGAACTAAATACCTAACAGAACATAGGCAAAGAAAGTAGCAAGACATACCTGTAAAAGTATCTAATCCAAGTCAGTCAAAGTTAAATAAAGAACTATTAGACACTTTACAACAGTTTGAAAAATATAATCCAGACATTCTTGAACAAATATTAGTGCAATCATCACTTAATAAATATTTAGAAACACAACTAATCACTCAAGATATACCTGTTACTTCAACTTTTATTTCTCTGATATCACTTGAAGAAGAAATGAGTAGAGACAAGAAAAATGAAATATCATCTTCATCAACTACTAATAACAAATTTAAAGATTTGATGCATAGAATTGGAGTACTTGCTATAGCTCTGGGAAGACCAAAGAAAGCCAATTTTACCAAAATTATAGAATTTTATGATAATACTCAAGACCTAATTGGTTGACTTCAAGACTTTGAAAATGCCTATGTCACTAATAGCATTAGTAATGACAGAAAAATTCAGATAGTATGATGTGAGGCATCTTAACTAGCCAATCACGTGATTTTGTTTCAATTTGCCATATGCAATGTAACTTAGCATAACATATCATGCAACCAATAATATTACATGTATTGTATTATCACATGATAGTAATGATCACTTAATAGTAATGATCTTAAAATATTTTAAATTGATTGATTATGATGCATAATACATTATTATTATTGTAATGCATAGATCATTAATTATCTATTTAATAGTTTGTTTTCATTTATCCTGTTCATTTTCTACATTTCATCTATTCTCTTGCTTGATTAATTTCCATTAATTGCTCAATATTCTCTGGAATTCAGTGATGCAACTTGAACTTATTAACAGCCTACTCAGCAGCCTGACCCTCCAACCCTTTATCATATGCATCCATGTACCTTCACAACTTGTGAGCAAATCTGCAAATAATGGCTATAGGTACACCATTGAGAACTTCTGGAATCTAATTCACTAGATCTACGTAGTTATAGCTACATAGCCTTCTAGTTTCTCACTTCACAAAATCCCAATATCATTCTATGAAGTTGCACTCGCAGTGGAACTTCAGGTATCGCTTGAAGATATGTCCTGTTCTAACAACTGCTTCCTTTAACAATGATCATTATTCAAGAAAATCAGGCTGTAATGATATGATTCTTTGTACGCAGCAGTTCAACCTTTCCGAACCATTATCAGTATATTTTCCAGAATACTCCTCACATATTAAATGAATCTTATTCATAGGTCAAAGATTCCACTCTACAAGTATTTGCTTGATGCTTTTTGATTTTTCTCTCAACTGTTCTACCAGATAGTTATTGGGGAATGTTATTGATTGTACATGCTTCTCTCCATATTTATTGATATACCAACCATTACATATCTTAGGCTGTGTTCTCCTGGGATTCAAGTTCATTTTCATTATGATTAGTGCATCCTCGGCCATAGCATTGTGGTTTGTCAATTGATCAAAGCAGAAAATCCTGGTACATCCAGGATGCAATATCTCAAATATTAGAATTGCTTTATGTATGAGTTGATCTAGCATGTACTCCAATTTCCAATATCTATCCATTTGGACAGAATGAAGGATAAAAGCATCCTTATCTTTAATATGTGGATTTTCACACAGTTGTTGGTCAGATAATTATAATAATCCATGATATGGACAAAGAAAAGCTGAAATTATAATAGAATGTCCTATATGTTTTGGACGAAGAATTTTCTCCTCCTCTTGGATCCAGATTCTCTGCTGCCTATCATTTGCGTAAAAGTGATATTCATCATGCGTCACTTGGATAAATTCATTCTCTTTCAGCTTGAGCTGTGATTCTAGTATAATATCCAACATGTCATTATCAAAGTTCTTTATATTTTTCTTATACACAAACATCCTCTTTAGCCATTCCTTTCTGTATGCTATCACATCTGATCACTCATGCCTATCAAAATAAATACCTTTCTTTCTCTCATCATACTTGTATCCCTATAAATACATATACCTTCTACATGTCTTCTCAGAGATAGTATCCTTTTTAATATGGCTGATCAATTTCAGAAACAAGGTCTCTTCGATATATACCTTCAAGTTGCTGGGGAAGCATGCTTCAGGTTTTTGTTATCATAGCCATGCTTTGCAGCCTTCAGCAAAATCTTCATCATCCACCAACCTCTCAAGTTTTGTATGCTTTCCTTGACAGTGTAAAAGAAATTCATCTGTCTTTATAAAGTGATTTCCCTATCTTCAAATATATCTAGCTACGTGATCTTTCTTATTCCATATGATTTGTGTGATTTGACTGCTGACATCAATCATGTCCTCACCATCTAACAATAACTATAGAAATTAACATATACTTAGGAGGTGCAAATAGTTATATATAAGGATATCCCAGTTTTTTTTTGCAGATTTTCCTATTAAGTACTTTTGGTTGAGTTTCTCCAAATGGGCCCATGGGTTTTCTGATGAAAACAAAGATAACTTTTGCGTAGTTATTAAAAAGGGTTGTCATGTTGAGGAAGATTTTGATGTACCAATACTCAGAGAAATCAGCTAGAAAAATGTATCAAGCTTTTTTATCCCCTTTATGTATTTCTCTTGTTCTTTCTCTTTAATTTTCAGAGATAGAACTTCTTCTTCTTTTTGAAAATTAATTTGTGGTGAATGAACAATTTCTTCTTCATCTTCTTCTGTAAGATTGATAATAAATTTTTCTTCTTTATTATTGATGAAACATAATCTATAATCTCTGTGATTCATTCTTTTTCTATTTCTATATCAATGATAGTGACAATTTTGTAAACTATACTGGTGATCTTGATATTGTTATTTTAATTAATCTTTAGTTAGAATGATTTTTCTCAACTTTTAGGTATTGATAATATTAATGACTGATGTGAGAAGAATTATCCCAATATTTAGAGTTACAAATATGTGATACTCTAAAGAGTTGATCATGAGTGATACATTTTGGATGATAACTTTTAAAATGATGATATTCTTCTACTGACAAGATGATAAGACTTTGAGCAGACATATTGGTTATTTGATTTACTATAAAATTGACAGAGTTTTGCTTTTATTTGATTAGTTCTTTATGCTAGTAAAAGCTATGACTTATCAGTATTGAAGTCTGATTTGCCAGAACTAGAACCATTTTAATTTTCTATGATAATTCTAGATTTCAGCTTGTTTAAGTTTCATCAAATTCAAAGTGTCCAGTAAGTAAATCTATTCTTTTTGTAAAGTACTATTATTATCTTCAAGATAGAGTTTCAAATAATCATCATTATATGGATTTTTAAGAATTTTGCCATCTAATGTTCTTAATTTATAGACACCTTTATCAAAAACTTGATGAATATAATATGGTCCTTTCCATTTCTGAGCAAATTTTTCATGATACCAATGTTGGATTTCCATCCTCTTCATTAAGATTTTATCTTCAATAAAGAAAGATTGGTAATTTTTATCTTGTTGATAAGTTTCTTTTTGTTTTTGTTAGGATTTTTGTACATTTTATTGAGTGATAGATCTGTCTAATTCTAATCTAACTATAATAGTGCAAGCTCTTTTAACTAATTTATTTGAAGTAATATCTTCTTCATTATTAATTGATGTTAATTTAAGATCTAATAGTGTGATAGCTTATCTACCATAGGTAAGATAGAAAGATGTAAATTTTATTAAGCTTTATTTCATTATTCTGTAAGTGAAAAGTACTGAAGGTACATATGTATTCCATTCTTTTTTATGTAATTAAACTAATTTTCCAATGGTATCACATAATTTTCTATTTAATTTTTTTATGAATTCATTAGTTTGAGAATGATATGGCATTGTTAAATGGTATTTGATCTGGTATTTCTCAAATAATTCTTTTATCAATTCATTAGCAAATGTCTGATATTATTTCTCTTGAAAAATCATGTTTACAGAAAATATCTTCATATAGAAATGGTACTATTGTTTCTGCTGAACTATTTAAGATGAGTCTTGCTTTTGTCTATTTGGTATAATAGTCTATAGTAACTACTATATACTTATAATTATCTTTTGCTGATATGAGCAGTTCAATTAGATCTATTCCTATCTTTTCAAAAGGTTCTTTACTTTCTATAGGATGTAAGACATTATTTCTTCTGATTTTCCTTTATATTGATATATATCATATATCTTTATATAATTTTCAATATCAGAATGTATTCTAGATCAATAATAATTTTGTGTGATTCTATGATATGTTATTTCAATATCAAAATATCCAGTATATATTGCTACATGATTATTAAATAACACTTCTTCTATTTCATTAACTTTAATTACTTTCAAGAGCTATTCTGATTCTTTCTTATTATGTCTGTATAAGATTTTTTTCTTTACTAAGTATAGCTTTGCTTTATTTTTGAACTTTTGTTGATCTTTTTCTGATATTTCTTCTGGTATAACTAGAGTATTTAAGTAAGTGATGAGTTGTGAATATTCAATTGATTCCATTGTATTCAAGTTGATTATCAGATAAGAATATATTAAGAGGATTTGAGTAATTTTTGATAATATATTTTCTTGTTTCTTTTGTATCTAAGTTAGTTCTGATTGGAAATATCTAGATAAGGGATCTATATTAGAATAGATTCAGCCTTTACAATGTTCAAATTTGAAGTTATAGTTCTCTAGAGTCAAAAGCCAGCATGCAAGTCTTTCAGAAATTTTTAATTTATTAATTAAACTCTTTAAAGTGTTATAATCAGTTACCAGAGTAAAAGAAATATTAGAATGTAAGTATGATCTGAATAGTTATATTATCCAAACTATTGCTAAGCATTCTAATTCAGTTGCATAATAATTTTTCTTAGTGTCATTTGTTCTCTTGCTAGCATAAGTGACTATATATTCATTGTTTTTTTTATCTTTTTATGCCAAAACTACTCCTAAATCAAAGTTAGAAGCATTAATACATAGTATGAAAGGTTTCTTAAAATCTGAATAGATTAATATAGATGCAGTAATTAATCTATTTTTTAATTCTTCAAATGCTTCTTGATGCTCAATAGATTATTCAAAAGGTTGATCTTTTCTCATTAATTGATTTAAAGGTGCTACTATCTTTGCAAAGTTTCTTACAAAGCATCTATAGTATGAGACTGGCCGGATCAGATTTCAAATCATCTTTACTGATAATATGTTCTAGAAAGATGAGTGTGATTTTGCCAAATTGATATTTACTTGGCTAAAGTTTTAGACTACTTTCTCTAAGCTTGTTGAATACTTGTTTCAGATGTGTAAGATGCTTTTCAAATGTATCTGAGAAGATATTAGTATCATCGAGATATATAACTACAAACTTTCTAAGATAGGGCTTAGGCTTAAATATTTTGTTCATTAAGCATTAAAAAGTAGCTGGTATATTATTTAATCCAAAAGATATAATATTGAATTCATTATAAACCATTGGTAGTGATAAAGACTGTCTTCTTTCTATCTTCTGGTTTTACTTCTACCTGCCAATATCCAGAAGCTAAATCAAATATTGAGAAGTATTTTGCTTTGCCAAATACATTAAGTAAGTTATTAATTCTTGATAATTGATAATAATCTATACAAAATTTATATTTGTCATTCTTCTTCTTGACTACTACTACAGGTGCAGATCATGAACTGTCTGATGGCAAGATAATATTTTGTTAAAGCATTCTTTCAATTTCTTCTTCTATTAATTCTTTCTTAATAGGTAAGCATCTATAATAGTATTTCAAAGCTATTAGTTCTTCAGTTTCTGTATTAATTTCATGTTGAATAATTGTAGTTTTTCCAGGCTTTTCATTAAAGAGATCTTAATACTTATTTAATAATTCTTCTAATTGTTGTCTTTGTTTTAATGTTAGGTGATTCTTATCAGAACTTTCTTCTTTTACTTGATAGAGTAATTCTGGTATTAGTTTTATCTGTTCATAATACCAGTCATCTTCATTACATTTATAACATTTAGTTAACAGATGATTATTGGCATGAGGATATTTATCTAAGCCAGTAATTTCATTTCTTTTTAATTCTTCAAATGTTGAGTGAAAGAATTTTTCTTTACCTAATTAAGTATAATATTTATTCACTTGTAAGTCTAATGCTTTTGTTTGTTCATCTAGATTTTCTTGAATATTTAGAAGTGATTGATCAATATCATCATCTTTTTTATATTCATCTTTACTTTCTTCTTTTATTAAAGACTTTCTTTTTTTAAATCTACCAGTTGAATCAAAATCTTATTGGTCTCTTTCTGAGTTTTCTAGTTCTTCACGAGTTGATACTGATTGAATTTTTATAATCTTTACTAGTGATAAGAATATTACTTGCACTATCTTCTTATCAAATTATATAGTATACGGCTGACTAGAATTATTATGAATTAATACTTTAATATTTCTGGTATATCCAGCATTTATAGTACTAGCTTTTACTTCTATTTCTTTGTGTGTTAAAGAAGATCTAAAAGTAAGTTAACAAAATATTTCTTTTGACACCTCAATTGCAAGATATGAGTCTATCATGACAGTTTCTTGTGGTGAGATAACAAGTTCTTTTGATTCTTAATATCTTAGATCAAAGCCAGCATCTATTTTATGAGTACGTTCTTGTATTTTTTCTTTGCCATTATTATCAAAAACTTTAAGCTCTACTTCTTCATTAATATTATATAAATTATTTTCTTCTTCAGTTTTATAATGCTTTTCTAAACATGTAATAGATATTTTAATTTGTTTCTTCTGATTCTCAAATTGTAATAGATCTTTGGTTTAGCTTATAACTGCTTTATAAGTATGAGCCCAATTATTTTCTAGTATAAGATCATAATTACCATTTACAGTTACTAATACTTTGATCTTGATTGATTCAGTTCCTAAAGTAACTGGTAAGTCAATTACTTCTTCAAGTGCTTTTTCTTTTTGATCATTAAGAATTATTGAGTAACTATATTACTTACAGCATCACTATCAATTATTATTTTGCAAGATTGATTATTAATAAGCCCATTCACATGCATAGCATCTACAGATGTTTGTTGAGTTTATTGATTTTCTTTCTCATTTTCTATTAATATTTTCTTGAGCTGATTATTATTGATTAAAGACTTTTTAGTTATGAATGCACTCTCACCTTCTTAAGATATATTTAAGAATTTAAATGCTCTTCAGTATTTAGGTAAGCATTCTGCTTGTTATTATTATTATTATTATTTCTTCTATTATTATTATTATTATTATAATTATTATTGTCCTGACTATTTTCATTCTTTCTTGGACTAGCGCATCTGCTGACAATATGACCAGTATCTTCACAGTTATAATAGGTAATATTATTTTTTGAGTTATTATTATTAAAGTTATTATTATTAAAATTGTTATTGAAATTATTATTATTATTAAAATTATTATTATTATTATAGTTTTTATTTCTTTTACTTCTGCACTCACTTGCAATATGATCAAATCTTTCACAATTATTAAATCTAATAGAATTATTTCTATTATTAGAGTGATTATTAGTCTGATTAGCAATTGTTAACTTTTCTAATTTTGAAGTAATATTCTCAATTTATTCTGCTAATTTATTGATTCCAGTATCTGCAGATGATGTTAGTAAGAAAGGTAGGCTATTTTATATAATATTATATTATTGAAAGTTAGAACTATAAGCAGTTGCTACATTAATTACTTCTTCTAATATTGCAGAATGAATTGGATTTATAAAGAATTTAATTTTTGATCTAAGCTCATCTATAAAGTAAGATACACATAAATGAGCTGAATAGGTATTGGTTGGGTCTACTCTTCTAATTAATTCTCTGATGGCTGTAGCATATTGTTCTATGCTTTCACTTGATAGCTATTTTCTTTATTTTAATTGTTATTGTCATTTATATAAATAGTCATGATTTTTTAAAGTGCTTTTCAAATTGATATATGAATAAAGCTCCTTTTGTATTTAAATTAGTATTATCTGCATAATTCCATGTTCTTGGCCATTCTGTTTCATATAACTTTTCATTGGCATACCATGTGTCAGCTGAACCTTTCAGATAAGCTCCTATGGTGTGGGGCATCTTAACTAGCCAATAAAATTAAGCAACTTTGAAACCTATCAGCACTTTATAGAGAAAAAATCTAGAAAAACTAAACTGGTAATATTGTTCTTTGAGATAAACTCTATCAAACTACCAGTCAGAATTTTAAAAAAACTTTTATAAAAAAAGTTATAAGCATTTAAAATCAGATACTTTTTATATGTTTTGGTCAAAATTGAAACATATCCCATGATTTTTATATCACGTGAAAATGATTTTATTGGTTAAATTTTCAAAAATGATTTTATTGGTTACCATACTTATGATGTATTTATTATGCATTTATCATGCATTAATCATGCATTAATCATGTATTTATTGACCCTGACTTCTTATGTCACATTTATTATACTTTTAATAGCCTCGTGCCACAATTTATTATATCTTAAACATATCTCGGGTATATGCGCAAAAAAATCTTTAATAACATTATCCAAGAAGGTAATGTCTCACTTTAAAAGCCTTTGAGTCCAGAGAAAAATTTATTTAATTATACTTTAACAGTGTCCTGCCTGTCTAAGAAGTTTCTTAAAGTATCTAAATGAGAAATTACTTAAGCATACTTTGATGGTATCCCATTTTGATAGCACCTTATACAAAGAAATAGAAGTAAGTAAGCAATTTATCTAGGAAGAGAGGCTGTTATTGTCAGTCAACTGCTGCAAAATTGTCATTAATAATGATCACGGAATTTCCTGAAGTGACACCTGGGATGCCAGATGAAGAAATAAGAGAAATTATCTAAATAGAAGGAGAATTGGCCAAAGAATTCAAGTTTGAGAAAGTGAGAAAAAGATTTATCAATGAAGTTCTTAGATGGCATGAAAAAGTTGCAAGCCATCTGAAACCAGTGTATATTAAAACTTCAAAAATGACAATAAAAGAATAGGAAATTCTTTGCTCTACCACTTATCTTAGATACTATTGGAATGTAGATGAGAACTGTATTTTCCTATGTCCTCTTGAAAATATATTAAATTAAAAGAAGAGAAGTTTCTTTCTCATTTTCTGCAATATTCAAAAAGTCCAGCATCGCTTTATAAAACACATAGCTCTGACTCTAGTAATCATGATTTGATTCTAGAAAATGATAAAACCAATCAGCATTTAGAGTACAAAGTTATCTAACCTATCGATTACCAGTCAGGTAATCAAGAATGTAAAGAAAGAGATAATGACTTATCTGTTGTTCAAGAAAGTAAGAATAAAAATGATAGAGCCACCTATGGACATGAATAGGATGTAACTAGTATCTCATGAACTATAGTAACTGACAGAAATGAAGAGAATGATGATATAATATCATAACTCTCTTTCATTCTTTTGAATTCCTGAAACTTTGAATTTCAAGAAAAAAGAACTATACAATCATGTTCTGAATAGTTAAATAACAAATATTCTCACAATACTATAATATAATAATAATAATATGAGTAAACTAAATGCAGAAAGAATGATACTTATCAGTCTAATAATGAGCTGAGTTCATAGTTTCTCAACAAAAAGAAGTGAAGAATAAATAATAATAATGAAATAACATTTTCTCTTTTCTTAACTTAACAAAATACATGAAAAGATCTTGCTATTAATCATGCTGAAACAGATGATAAATAAGTATAGTTTTGCTATAAAAATAAAAAAGAAATCAATAGTAGAACAATAGACATAAAAATAAAATTAAAATAGAAAATATCAATAAAAATTATATAGCTGTATGATTATCTGATCTGGCACAAGATTACACCAACTCCTAGATTTGCAGTAACATGGCCAAAATTATAGAATTACATACTATAATATAGAAATTGGGCATGAAAATTAGCTCACATTACAATTCTATTTGTTTGGAAAATTCTCTTTTATATAATCTTTCTGAAAAATATATTAATCCAGAATTTTTGTAATTCAAATTAATTATATTATACTATTCTTTAATTTATCATATTTATCTTGTATTATGCTTATCTGTAAAATATTATTTATTATAAATAATTTCTTTTATTTAATTATTTAGTAAAATCTATTTTTTTTATTTATTCAAATTCTTTCAAAATGTCACCAACATGCAAATTGAGAGTGAAAATTATCTTGAAAGATATTGTCTTAGAAATAATTATCACAATACCATCTAGTAGAAATGTTAATTATAACATATTTTGATCAGATCAAGAAATAATAGATGCTATTATCATTACAGACTCAACTAGAGAAAAGCTATTCTTATATAACAAGCTTTCACAAGTAATAACTAGAAATCTAACCTCTTGGCATTAGAAAATTACTAATAGAGCCAGCAAGTTATTTTAACACATTTCAAAGCAAGCAATTCTAAACTTAAGAAAGTTATCATTAATCAAATTAGGAAGATGACTAATAATAACTTTGAAAAGTTACTAAGTCTTGTAAAAATCTGATATTCAACTTTAAATTTTGCAAAGCAAAATATTAATGAAGAGAATTCTGTTGTGATATGAACTTTTAGTAAAATATTAGTTAATTTTATTATTAGTCGCTTCATATCATAATATGATTAGATGAATAATTCTTTATATCTTATTGGATATTAGCTTTAAAGAATATTATTTGTAGATATTTTTAGA
>CAJVPS010002723.1:0-11625 GCA_910591765.1 Ambispora leptoticha
TTAAGAGAATTCTAAGAAATCTCTCTTGTAAAATAGATCTTGATTAAGATCTATTAATTCATCTTGTTAATAAACTGTTTGTTATATCTGTCTTGAAATTACATATTGGAATTAGACTATATTCTAGCTAGTTATAACAAGAACACTATCATTATCTATCTTTAGATTAACTTGAAAATAATAATAGAAATATTCTTATTAATAAATCTTTTAGAGACTCTTCCAAACATCATTTTAAACACGTGATTACTTTTATTACATATTTTTTAATATTAGGTTTAATACTCATTCTCATCTCAGAACTCATACCAAAAAGATAATAGTATTCAAGATATTCTATATACTGCTGAATAATATTACACTTTTTTTACTTGATATATAGTTTATATTTGCAAAGTATTTCTAAGACTGTCTGTAAGTGTTGAATATATTTTTTCTTTATTTTACTATATATTAAGATATTATCTAGGTATATGATTACAAATTTATCAAGATAATCATGAAATATATTATTCATAAATATCATGAAGGTGACTGATATATTGATAAGACCAAAGGGTAGGACCAAGAACTCATAGTATCCATAGTAAGTTCTAAATATTATCTTATATATGTCTTCTTATGTAATATGAATTTGGTAATATTCTGAATATAAGTCTAGCCTTGAAAAGTATTTTGAATCTGTAAGTTTATCTATCAACTCATCAACTCTTAATAAAGAATAGTGATTCTTAATGATAATTTTATTCAAAGCTCTGTAGTTAATACATAATCTTAATGTATCTTCTTTCTTATATACAAAAAAAACTGATACTCTAAAAGATGAAATACTTGGGTAAATGAAATCTTTCTGAATAAAATTAGCTTATTGTTTCTTGAGCTCATTCATCTCTATGAAAGAAAGCCTATAGGTGAATCTGGATGATGATTCAGAATCTGGAATAAAATCAATTTTATAATTAATTGCTCTTTTGGATGGTAGCTGATTTGATAAGATTTCTGAAAATACATCTTGAAATTTTCTTTTAATATCTAATACTTCTAGTAAAAGTGACTTTTCTTTTACTTCTTTCTTGTCTTTAGTATTATTAAGATATATGGTGAAGAGCTCTGCATCTGCTGGTAGGTTTAAAATTTGTTATCTTGAAATATATATTGAATTGCAACTTGAGCCTAACTTAACTTTATTATTAGCTTATACTTTTATTGTCTTGAATCTATAGGTAAAGGTTATGATATTGTTTCTTCAGTCTATAGTGAGATTGGCATAAAATAATCAAGATTTATCTAGCATGAGGTCATATCTCTGCAATTTCAAAACTTGTGCATTCATCTTATGCATTCTATAGATGTCTAATTTTAATTCATTAATCTTTGCCATAGTGGTGGCAGTAATCTTTTTACTATCAGCAAGTTCAACTATGACTGGTATAATCTTTTGCAATTTAATCTTGTTCTTTTATATAAACTTTTCATCAACAAAGTTTCTGAATATATCACTGTCTAGCAATACTCATGCTGGTTTACCTTTTACTTGGTTATTGAATTTTAATAATCTTTCTCTATTATCTTCTAAATAAGCAAACTCAATTTTCTCATAAAATTATGAAGATTCTTCTTATTTATCTTTTATATTTGCAATTTTGGCCTTTGGTTTTGAATAAAAATTTTTGACAAAATGACCTGATTTGCCACAGTTATAATATGTACCTTTGAACTTGTTATTTTTTTGATTATTATTATTTCTTTTGTTGTTATACTGACTTTTTGTCTAGTCAAGTTTTATTGATATTGGACTATTATTTTGATAACTTCTGTTCTGATTCTATAAATAATAACTATTATTATTTCTGCTTGGTAAGCCTAGAAATCTGTCTTATTCATATATAGCTGTATTATAATGAATAGCTAATTTTCAAGCTTCTTCTAATATTTCTGATATCTGGTAACTTATTTCCATTTTTGCAGCTGATTTTAGATCTTTTATAAAATATGTGATCTGGTCTAAAACACTCATGTCTGTGATTTGACCAACTATATTTCTGAACTTTGTATCATAATCTTGTATAAATTTTGTTTGATAAAGTAGGTAAAGTTATCTACAAAGATGTTATTGATAATGTAATGATTAAAAAGCTTCTCTTAAGGCTGTAACAAAAGCTTGTCAATTTTCAAAGAATTTAATACTATCATCTATCTTTACTTTATTGAGATATCAATATAAAACTGCATCAGTTAAGAAAGTAATAATATACTATATTTGAATTTTCTCATCTGTGATTCCTTGAATTTGGAATATTATTTTAACTTGCATAATCCAGATAAGTATATTTTCATTTGGTTTTTCTAAGTAAGTAGATAGTTTAACTGAAAGATAAGATGAAGGTTTAGAACCAGAAAGATCATTTTCTTTTACTATCTTGATTAAGTTAATCATGCTTTACATAAATTGAGCAAATTATTCTGAGTTTATTTTGACAAATTTATTTTACTAAAAACTGAAATATATGTATATGTAGTATGTGTGGTATGTAAAGTATACTAAGATATTAGAGAATAATATTTGTAATAATCATGTCTACTGCTATCAAGTTGTAAGTTTATTTTGTTAATGGTTATAAACAAGATAAAATGTGATATGAATAAGTTTTAATTTTATAACTTATGATTATTTTTATTATTTAAAAGTATTCAGATCTGAGAAAAAATTATAAAATAGAGAGATCTTATTTATAATGAAGAAATAAATACAAAAAGTGAATAAATTAATAATAAAATCTATTTTAAAATAAATATGATTGAACAGAATTAATTAATTTAATTCATATCTCTGAAGAATAACTAATCATAATCCAATAATTAATAATGTAATAAATAATTATAAATAATAATATAAATAAATAAGAAGAGAAATGAATAAAAATATAAAGAAATAATTAATAATAATATATTTAAAAATATTAATAATCTAAATAATTATGATATATATAGTAATCATCTGAGTAACAATATACTAAATCTAGATATATTTAATACATAATGATTATCTATATATTCAGAGTGAAAATGATCTTCTTAGAAATGTAATACAAAGCTAATCTGTTATATAGATAACATAAAGTGAAGATCTAAACTAAAGAGATCTAAAGGAAGATAATCTAATCAAAATTATTACATAATACTTTTTTCAAAATTTAAAGTATTTATAATTATAAGAATTAGAACTTTATATCTTCAAGTATTAATAATTTAATTATACTCTTTCTTGATAAGTTCTCTTTATTTTATGATTATTAGAATAAAAAAATAATAATTATATTAAATAATAATATTATTAATATAATTCTTTATATATAAAAGTTTTAAAAATTATTAATATTATCTAATTTTAATTATTCTTATAATTCATATTAGAAAATTATATAACTAATAAACTTTATTTTAATATAAAATAAAAATTATTTCTTAATAAAATTAATAAATTTTAATATAAAAAGAAAATTTCAATTTTATTATGTTTTATTAATAAATTTAATCTCTAATAATATTGCTTTTGATCATTATTATATAATAATAAATTATAATCATTTATATAAAAATATTTTAGTTCTGTCTAATTAAAGTCAAATTTTGAATAATAATGTATTTTACACTAATAAACAAAATTATAATACCTGTTTAGAGTTACAAATTTTATTAAGATATTTTATATTTAAATTTTGCTATTTATGGAAAAATATTACATGTATATTTATAATGATAAATTATTATTAAATAAAAATATTTTTGTTCTGTCTATTAAAGTCAGAATCTTGAATAACAAATCTATTTTATGCTTAAAGCAAAAATTGTAGCCCTTAACTAGGACTACAATTTTACTATTACACTAGGGGTCGATCTCGAACTGAAATCGAACCGACCCTAAATTAGAGTCCGAGTCCGGTTCGTGTTCGAGTTCGAAATTTTTCTCCGGGTTCAAGTTCGAGTCCGGTTCGAGTTCGAGCTCGAACCGACACTAATTTAATTCTTTATTTTAATATTTTATATTTTATTTTTAATCTTTTATTTCATGAATTATTTTGTTGATATTATAAAAAATAGACTATAAAATTAATAATCTTCAGATATTAAGCATATAGAAATAGATAAAATAATGAAAATAAAGCGTAGATTTTATTTAAATTGGACATGTATATTATTTATTATTGAAAAAAAGCACAAATATATTTAAATTATTCTGAATATATTTACTTAATAATTCAGACATTTCAAAGAATCCTTTTATGATAAAGCACAATGTGTATTGGATTACTAAACTATTATTCTTGATCAAATACTTTTTTGGAATAAGAAAATAACATACTGTTTTATTTCTCTACATATAAGTGCATATATGTACTTGTAAAATATCATATTCTTAGACTTACAAACTATTTTTTTGGAATTGAACCCTTTTAAAAAAATGTTACATATTTGCATACAAAATAATAAAATTATGTATTTATCAATGTTCTTTATCAATTCAATTTATTTGTAGGGATAAAAAAATAAACATAACATAGATGTTTCTAAATGTCAAATTGATCGGATAACAAAACACAGCAGACAGAGAGAACATAAATATTTCTGATAGAATGAATGTAAATATAAACATAATTGTATGTAATGTGTCTAAATGCGCGTGTATATGCTAAACTATGAACAAATGCAATAATTAAGTCCTACATGAAATGCTGGCGTTGTGGAATTATCTGCAAATTAAAGTATATCAGATGTTTTCGAAATATTATTGGTATGAAAAAATATCAAGAGCTTACATGACCACGATAAATCAGATTATTGTTCGCCAAATAAAAAGAACAAGTGATATTTGGGACAACAGCTCTGGCAGCACGAATAGCACGTTCTGTGATATTTGTTGCCTCAATAATATTTAAATACTCCAAGCTTCTAGGTGAATATTCAGAAATCACTCTTAAATGATCATCCAAAATACATTGGGTGGCAGGCAATTCAAGTGTCTTTAACGGGGCTTGACAATTCTGAAAGAATCGCAATAACGACTCCGCGGTAAATTCCAAATCAAGCTGTATCGTTAAATGCTCCAATGTGTTAGGTATTGCTGCCCCCAGATCTACAATAAAATAATCAGCCTCATACAACTCATCGACCTCGTTTTCATCATTAGTGTGCATAATTGACAAAGATTCTAGTTTGCGCCAAGATTTTACCATTCGTAAAATTTGTGGCAGTTCAGTAATTGCACCATGAACTTGAAATTTCTTGATGTTTGGATTATTCACGGCGAATACTTGAACAGCATTCCAATTTTCTTGGTATCCTTCGTCGCGTAACAACACTTCTTCTAAACTGTGACCGGCATTTGCGGCAAACGTTCGAAGTGTCGGTACAGGAACAAATGTCTTGTCAAGTGTAAGTGTTTTTAATTTCGGGAAGTAGGGAGTAGTTGGTTTCTTGTTTGCGCATTTACCAATATTTTGGCATCTGCTAAATACAATTGACTCGAGATTATTGCATTGCCCAAGTACATCCAACAATGGATAACCCTGAACATCGATAGTCGAAAATTGTACATGACGAAGAGTGCCCTGAGCCGATCTTAATGCATTGAAAATATTACTCAAATCAATGACGAAACCACGAAAAGGACAATCTTGAAGAAGGAATCGTTCCAGTTTTTCTTGTTTAGCTATCAATGCAACTAAAGTCTCTGCTCCGGCTTTAACCATTAATTCACCACGTTGATATCTAGTCCATCCAAAGGTATCTAATGAAACTTCAATTGATTCGATCTTTGTGCATAGGGCTGATGCCGATAATAAAAGTATTGGATCATAAGCCCCGAAACAGTTTAGTGTTCTTAATTGTGATAATGAGCGATCAGCTCCAGGGAAGCGGAAAAAGCACCAATCGTCTTCACTCCAATCATAATCATCTAGCGAAGTATCAAAGTCCAATTGTAAGTCAAAGAGTAATGCATCACTATTTAATATATGACGACACAGTATTTGCAATACAAATTGTGGAGATGCTTGAACACAATTAGCACTACGCCAATCAGAAGTTGCCCGTGCCAGATTCATAAAATCTAAATGTCTTAAATAATTTACATATGGGAATGTAGCTGTGTAAATATCTTTGACCCCTATTCTTACTTTATCCTCATTTGGAAGACACAAGAGCAAAGAGTTTATAAGTGAGACTGAAGAAGAGTAACTTGCATCCGTGTATTGAAATGGTTTTCGCCATAAATATGAGACTGCACTCTGACACCAATGCCTATTCACTAACAGACAAGAGTGTAATGTTCTTTGATCGTCAATCAACAATTGAAATATCTCGTGGAAACATAATGTTGGAAGTGTAGAGGCCATAATGGCCAATTTATCTAACAACAACGAGAGTCGTTGTTATTTATCACCGCAGCAAATTTGCTTTGGTTTTTAGACTATTATAATTTGATATTATCAATTGTTGCTTGATGCTTATTTTAAGATACTGAATATACAAACCACAAAAATTAAAAAGTTCTTTCTCTTAAAAGTGGAAAGAAAAAAAAAGATTCTGATTTCCGCACAGCGGTATTAAAAAAAATGAAAATGTATTTTGTGGTCTATAATAAGAAAAAAGATTGGATATTGGTTTATTATAACGATAGTGTGCGTGTGTAATTTAGTATGTGTATTAAAAGGGAGGGGTGTTGCTGGTTTGAGTCTAAATGAATGATGGGATAGATGGACAGATGAAATGGGAAATAGGTTATTGTTGTTTAAAAATATGGGTAGAAACGGGGGGAATAAATTAAATGAATGTAGAAATGACGATGGTTTGATTCTTCGTGCAGTCAATCAAAAGAAATTCGGTAATTATTTTTATACAGTATGTTACATAAAAAAAAAACTTAATTACGCTCTTCATTTGATAACGATAATGTGTAATGGTAATCAGTTATTAATATACACGTACCACTACTTGTCTCGCTACATTTTGTTTATACATGTACATATTAATATCACAGCAGGGGAAATTGAATATCGACTCAAGTCTTAATCGTTATTTATTATCTCATACATTTCGACCACCTTTTCTGCTAACCAAATCTTATTCATTACAATAACTATCGATGCACATTTTTGGATTCCGTCGTTGCTAAATCGAGATAAAAATTAATATTATCGCGACACGTGCCACATTTATTTCCAAGTTGGATTCACAGTTGTGTGTAATACATGCTCATATGTATGAGACCAATCATGTTAGTAGAATTTCTTTGTATTCATGAACGATAAAATAGGAGAACGGAGTCTCGTTAATATTTTCAAATAGCAATTTATTGGTAGTAAATTGCGTCATATCGATATAGTGATATTATTGATCAGAGAAGAGAAAAAAGGGAGCAAGCAAAACATCTCAGATCTAGTTCTTTTTAAGCTTAAAATGGGGGATAAAAGATGATACATGTATAATTGATTCACTAACAGTATATGTCGTCATTTTCAGTCTGCATATTTGCAAACACTTAATTTTTAATTTATAATTTACTTTCCTCTTTCTTCAACTTTGAATTTTCTGCCTCCATCGGGTCAATTTCTTTCATTTTTTGATGCGTGACAGGATTCGCTTTTCCATATTCGTTGGTAGGTGATTCATCAAGAGATTTTTTGATTACTTTGGGACTTCCTTTTTCAAGAGAGACGATAGATGGATTTTCTTTCTCTTCACATATCATTGAATGTAATTAGCCATCAAATCATATAAAGATGGAGAAACCGATGATAACATACGAGGGTCTTTTACAGCGACTTTTTGGGCTGCTTCCATTTCAGCTTGCTTAGTTAACTTTTCATTTGTTCCTTCAGAAATTAATTTCTCATCATGAATTGCCCTGCCTACATGAATAGAAAAAACTAAGTGTTACATTTATTCTTTTGTTCGACAACAAAAATAGCATTGGTACAACACAACAACACACCAAGGTTTTCCTTTACAACGCCTTTGACGTATTGAGCTTCATCGGTAATTCTTTTTGTCTTATCAGAATTCATTTTTAATGAAAAAAAAGGTGTGCAAAGAAATAAATCAAGTCTAATGGTAATTTATATACAAGGATCCATCAAAACTAAGTCATTATTACGTTATTAAAATCGCGTGGGAATTTAGATTCAACGTCATTTTGCCAATGATGATGTATTGTTGATTGATTTTTTCATCAATCAGGCATTTTTCCGAACATTTCTGAAATCCATTCTTTTCGGCATACGTGCATTTCACATTTCCAGGATACTATGTCAATACGTGTCATATGTGTTGCTAGGCATTCGAACTAGAGTCTTCCGTGTACGTTACTCGGACGACTGTCTGTCATGCGAATTCCTATTGATGTAATGAGTTGAGTGAATTCGCATTTCCCAATGTGTGGTTAGCCGGTCGACTAAAGTCCGTAAACTTTAATTTTTGTATTATCATTAGCATTTACATGAAAATAAGCATTTTGGATAATGAAAAAATCTCATATCCACAAATAATTCTATTTGTCTAATGATACTGGTAACAATTAAAAAAGTGGGATGTAATTGGGTTAAAACCCAGGGTTGTAACCTATTTTTTATAGCTGTAATTAGCTCAGTTATGGTTGTGGCAGTTATCTTTAATTTTGTCCAATATTAAATCTTCAGCCTCAATAAATAATTCGCTACTCCAGATTTAGTTGGCATTAGAAATTGCTCTTTTCAAGTGTCTCTTTCTTTCAAATGAGTTCTTTTTGGTTCAATACAGCCAACCCTAGCCAATTTATAAAGAACTTAAAAGAAGTAATCAACCAACCCCGAATTTTATTACGAGAGGACCCAAATAACTTCCAAGATATTTTCGATTAGTCTGAAAACCGTTTCTTATAAACAGAATATTTGTGGATTTGATGATTTGTTGAAGATTATCGAGTCTTTTACATATTGCCACTGCATACAGTACGCCCATAAAATAGTATCCCCCCCAATGATTAAGACCGAGTACTTTTCACCACCATGCTGGCCTAATTTTGATCGGGGTATAGCCTATATTAATTTATTACTTTTCATATAATGTATATCCCCCAGTTCATACAAAGTACCCGTACTATTCAATTTAAAATATAACATTCTTGAATAAGATCCCGAGTACTGTATGTGCAGTGACAAATGGTAATGGTTTCAGCGACTTCATGGTATCTTAATTAACCATAAAGACAAATAAATTACATAGTATATTAATAATTTTTTATATTAAATTAAAACAGTAAACTATTTCTTTTTTAAAATTTATTGTAGAGGTAATTCTACTTTTTTTAGAAAGTCAGTTTTATTTTAAAAACAACACTAATTTTTGTCATCCAAAATACTTAGATTGAATACTTTTTGCTGTTTTTTTCTTTCTTCTATGTTTTTATAATATTGTCATGCATTTGAAAGCAAATACAGTTGAACCTTGATATAACGAAGAAGTTGAGTCGTTAGTTCCAATTTTTCAAAATTCATTAAATTAACTAGTAGTTTCATTATATCAAGACTTATTTAATATAAAGAAACTGAAATAAATTTTATTATACCGCGAATTCATCATATCAAAGTTCGTTATACTGAGATTCAACTGTACATTATACTTATCATTATATTTTTACTGGAGATTATCAGTTTTAACTTCAGGATTAGTTAACAAATATCATATTTTTGACTCAGTTCAAAATTATACAGTAGAAGTAATAATACATTCCAATAACTTTTCGAAAAATCATGTGTAATGTTTGGAAATTTTCTGAGCACAAAGAACCACACAAATACTAATCATTTATATCTTATAAATTGATAAACTTCTATATTAGACTTTGAATATTTATCAAAACTCTCTTGTCTCAAATACACTCAGTCACTTTATAATATTTATACTGCATCAAATCTAAATTCTACAATAAAATGAATAAAAAAGTAATATTTTGAAAACTAATTGATAATAATATTCTTATATAAGATTTATTAAATTACTAATTAATTATATAAAAAAATTATTATGTAAAAAGTAATAAGCATTTAAATTTGATTATTTTTTATATATTTAATTTAAAATAAATCACATAAATTTATTGTCATATATGATTGGCTAGTATTATTTTTAATTTAATAATTCTGACTAGTACTATAATAATATTTGATCATTATCTGATATAAAATTATTATACAAATTTATTTAGTAAAAAACTTTATAATAATTTTATAATTAGTATAATTCTTATAAAATTGAAAAAGTATTTATAAATTATAAATTATTTTTATTTTTATTATAAACAAAAAATATTTATTAATAAATTAACTTTTATATATAAATTTATATTTTTATTATATTTAATAATTTATTATATATAATTAAATCTTTCTATAATTATCTTTTATATAGTTATAAATTTTATATAATTATATTATTATATAAATTTTAAATTAATTAATAATATTTAAATATATATAATTAATTAAGTTAAATTAATCAAGTTTTTCATAATATATTTATAATATATATACATATATTTTTTTTCTTTACTAATATTACTCTTTCTAAAATTCTAATTAATAAAAATATATTATATTATAACAAATTAAAAATTTATATTTTATGATTATTTTTTATAAATATATCTTCTTAATTTAAAAAATATATAATTATATTAATAATATTTAAAAAAGAAAATATATGAATTTATCAAGAAAATTTCTTTTATAAATATTATAAAATAGTATTTAACTTTGAAAATAATTACTTAATTATATTAAAAATATTAAAAAAGTTAATTAATATTATTAACTTAATAATATTATTATGACAAATCTGATAAGTGAATTTTTACTTAGATTCATCTTAATAATATTAATTAGAAGAGACTGAATTAATTAATAAATAAAGAGAGAGAAATTAGATTATAATTTTAATATTATTTTTTCTTATAGATTATTATTATATCACATACTGCATTACATATAATACTATATCACAAAAATCATTTCATAAAGTTATATAGTATGCTTGAATTATTTTAGCTATAGATAGTTTTTTTAGTAAAATTTCTCTTTTTTCTTATTCTATTAATTTAGCTAATATATTACTATATTTATATATTTTATTTATAATTATTTATTTCTTTATTTATTTATTAATAAACATCTTTTAAAAGTACTATCATATAAATATTATCTATTATTAATTTTTATTTATTATATTATTATTTAAAGACATTATTTCTATTCTGTATTTTTAATAATAATAATAATATTAATAAAAAATAAGTTTTAAATATAATAAGCTTATCTATCTTAAATTAGTTTTCTATATGAATTCTATTTCAAATTATATTATTATATATCTTGAATTTTCTATATGAATTTTTCTATATAATATAATTAGAAAGATTACAACTTTAATAGTAATAGAAAATATTAATACTATATATAAATATATACATATATTGTAAGATTATTTTGTTAATGTTTGTAAATAAAATAAAATGCGATATGAATAAGTTTTAATTTTATAACTTATAATTATTTTTATTGTTTAAAAGTATTCAGATCTGAAGTTAAAATT
>CAJVPS010002724.1:0-11620 GCA_910591765.1 Ambispora leptoticha
ATATTTAAAATTAAAGTTATTTATTTAAAATTATATAATAATATAATATCTAAAATTTGATTAACTAAAACTGATAATATCATTGATGATATAATTGCAGCTAATTGTAATATATATGTTGTAACTACTAACAAAAATCACAACTATTAAAATTTAAATAAATAATTAAGTTATTATTTTTATTCCTGTTTATATATTTAATAATATCTTCTGATATAATTACAGATTTGACTTCACTATCCAGTACTAATGCTAGAATTTTCAATCATTTAATTTTAACTAATATAGTTGCAATACTAATTATCAATTCTTTTTAACAGATAAAATCTATCTTTATAGGATTATCCAAAGTTTCATCTTTTTTATCTGAATCAGATATTGCTAAGATCGGATCTTGGTAATTTATAAAATCTGGAGTAGTTAAATATTTATCTTCAGATTTAAGTTTCTTTAACTGATGCAAAAGTAAAATCTTTTTGAGTATGTCTAATAAAATTTAATAAATATTTTGCTTAAGAGTAATTAATTTATTTTGGGACTTGCTAGAAGTGAAAATACCTTTCTGTTTAGTCTTACAAGATTTAGATATTTTTTTAGAGGATAATTTACTCTTTGACTTTACTTTTTTTTTGATTTAACAGTATTGATAGCATTGATAATTTTCATGATTTTAGTCTTAGTAAAGTCATTCTTAGAATCAGATTCAGAATCAGACTCAAAGTCAGAGTCAGAATTAGAATCATTGTCAGAAGAGCTAGTACTAGACTCAGAATCTGAATCTTTAGTAGCAAGATTAATCTTATCTTTTTTCTTGAATCTGTTTTTATTAGAATATCTAGATTTGCTTTTCTTTTTTTTTTAGGATAGTTATGAGAATTATGACCTGTTCTATCATAATTTAAATATTTGTATTAAGATGATTTTAAAATTATATGTATTACTCAAGCTATTTTTGCCTGATTAATTTTCAACTACTCAAATTATTATTTCAAATCTTTAATAAGATCATAGTCATAAGCTTCTTCTGATAAATCTGTATTAATCATTAAATTATCTAAAAAATGGTTTATAGTAAGATCATCAGCTTTTTATTTCTCAAGTTCAGGAAGTTTCTTCAAAGTTTACTGTTCTTTAGCAATAGTTCCCTTCAAATTTGTTATAATTTTTTTGAAATCATCTTGTGTAAGTGTAATCTGATTCTTCTGAGATTTAGAAAAGATAGTTTACAAGATAGATTGAGTTTGTGTAAATGTCATTATAAATTTTACAAAGTTTTTAATTTCTTTTTTAATCATACCTGTATTACTTATTATATAAGAATCTTTTGTATTAACTATAGATTATAAATGAGAAATAACTGGATGAGAATTAGAATCATACTTCTCTAATATTAATTTAGCTTTCTGTCTTTCAATTTATTCTAATTTTGATAATAAAGTGAAAATTAGATTTTTAAGATTAATACATCTTACTTCTAATTTATTATCAGATGAAAGATCTTGAAAGAATTATTATCTAATCATTTCTTTTTAATTTAATATTGAAAGTGCTAAATAAGTAAGTACAACTATTCTTTTTAATTATGCATAGAATCAGCCTATAAGATCAGTTTCTTGAGTAATATTATTAAATATAACTTTTAATTTTCAGTAGTAATTATTGAATAATTTGTTCTGAGCCAGTTTATTACTTGTCTAATATGAATATCAGAGGTAATAGTATTACCTCCTGCATTAGTATTGGAAGTATTAGAAGTATTGGAAGTTAAATTTGTTGATTGTTCACCAGCTATTAATTAATTTTTATCAAAAATAGTATATGCTAATACTAATAGTATAGTAATTGCATTATTATCAGCTGGAATTGTATTTCTTATTTAAAGAGCTTCATCTCTAAGCTGATTGATATTAATAATATGTAATGCATTATTATTAGCCAACCTATTGATAATATCAAGATCTACAAGATCTGTATTATTACTAATATTTTGCAATTCTCAATTTTTATTTTTGAAATTAGTTTCATACCAATCTTTTACATCATTTCTCAAACAAGTCTCAAAAAGCTCATAAATTCTTATTCTAGTTCAAGTATCTGCAAGTGGATCAAGTTTAGATACTTCACAATATTATTTAAAATCTCTAATCCATTCTTCAAAATCTTTTTTAGCTTTTTCATAAAATAGGGTTAATATATAATCTATTATTCCTTTATATTGATTATTTATAGATAGATTATTCTGAAGTGTAAAAATTTGTTAATTCAAATTCAAAATTAATTACTATGAATTGTGCTTCCTATTTTTTCACTTGATATGACTTGCCTTTCAGTCCTTAAATTTATTGTAATACCTATCAAAAAATTGATCTCAATTATATTCTAATAATTCTTTATCAGCCCAATATTATTATAGCTTTTATTTTAAATAATGAATAAATATTTTATAAATAATTTTAAGAACATGTTTGAATTTTGATTGTTCATCCCATATCAGACTTGTATTAAATCACAAATATCCTCACAAATTATATCTTTATTAGCTATTATTAAGATCTTGAGTAAGTTGATTAACATAATTCTGCAAGATATCTTGTTTTGATATAAGTTAATTAACATGATTTTGCAAGATATCTCATTCTGATATAAGTTGATTAACATAATTTTATAAGGTATCTTGCTCCTAAACAAGTTAGTTAATTTAATTTTGAAAGTTAATATTTTGCTATTTATAGAAATTGACATCCTGCTATAACTAGATTATCTGATTATTTTTATTATTTTGTTGAGTGATAATATCATTTATATCCTGATATATATTTTAATAATTAAGATGGATAGTATTCAAAAAATCTCTAATATCATTTATAATATTAATAGGATTATTTAATAGAATATCAGTATCTTGGATATAATTTTCAATTCAAGTTAAGTCTTAATCAATTAGTATAAAAAGATCAAGATTCATCATATCTATATCTTTCTCTTCTGAATTATATAAACTTGGAGAGCTTTTCCGAAAAGAAATAACTTTGAATTTATATCTTAGATTTTGAATCTGCTCTTCTGATTTTTATAATTGTTTCTTTATATTATTGATATAAAATATCTTATCTCTAATTTCTTTTTTAGCTTGATATAAACTTTTTTAAGAAATAATATTTTCAATCTTAAATTAGTCTTTTCTTTCTTTGAAACATTCTTGAGCCATTCCAGTTCTTTATTGAGAGATTAGATTTCTTTCTTATATCTGATATATTTACATTCTAACTCATTTATATATTTCTTATTAGATCTATTGATTGAAATTTCATTAGATAACTCATCTCTCAAAACTTAATTTATCTGTTTCAATTCTAATTTTCAATCAGAGCTTGATCTATAAGATATTCAATTGGAGTGTGATTGATGAAATATCATAGCTATTTTTTATGTTATAATATGTCTTTCATAGAAAGAAGATTTTATCTCTTAACTTATCTCTCAATTTTACTGAAACATAGTTTATTACTATAGTAAAATATATCAAAAATGAGTAAATTAATTTATAAATTGCTTTTTTATCAACCTACTGATTATTATTCCAATTCTCAAAAGTTGTATAATATTATCAAAGATAAAGAATATAACTTTTTATATAAAAAAATTTATGAATAGTTATATAATTAAAATGAATAATAAAAGTACACTTCATCATTGAAAAATATTTCATGAATTAGTTATAGTAAAATTTCACATCCAAATTGTATATATCAATGTGATCTCTTATTTCTTACACATGATTACTATAAAGATAAAAAATAGAAAGCAGTATTACAAATTATAGATGTGAGTAGCAGATTTAAGACAAGTATTCTCCTAATATTAAAGAATAGTTCTGAAGTTGTTAAAGCATTTAAGAAAATTTATGATAATCTTAATAACTCTCTTATCTATTCTCAATTGCTATAATATGATGATAAAGAATTCTTGAGTGAAACTGCTTGATTAATGAAAGTGCATAATATTACAATTCAAGTAATTAGTGCATATAATCATCAAGAACTAGCTCTTATAGAACACTTCAATAAAACTCTAGCAAAAATATTATATAAAGTTCAATATGCTGTTAAAAGTATAATCTTAAATTCTAGATTAATAAGAGCATGGATCAAGTATTTATCAAAAGTAATAAATTATCTTAATAATTATCCAACTTATCTTATTCAAACTCCAGATTCATCAAAATAAGATTTAGCTCTAGCAAAAGTTATCAAACTGAAACAAGTAGAATCTAAATCATCTACAAAATATAAGCATCCTGTTGGAAAATATAAGAAGAATAGGTTGAAGAAAGATACAGTCTATTATTTGCTAGCTGATGGAGAATAAAAAGAATCATCAGGTTTAGAGAATCATAAAAATACAGATCCAATATGAAGTCCTTCATTATATAAAATTTACAAAATCATGATAACAAAGGATAAATTAGTTTTATTCTTGAAAGTAATAATGATAAATATTCTCCAAAGCAGGAATTTGTATTTGAAGAGCTCATGCATGTAGATTTAGAAAAACTTTAATATCCATCTCAGAGTATATTAGAAGAAAATACTTATTTCAGATCTGTTAATTTTGTTTGTATTATTAATAAAATGACTAAAGTATAACAATATGCCAGAAAGCATGATGAGGAATGTCTTGGTAAAACTGATTATATAAATGATCTAAACATATATCTTTAATCATGTGAAAAAGAACTCCATCTATGAGAAACATCTTATAAGATCCAGAAGGATAAATTTGAATGATGTCCAGTTTGTTTTCACCATATTAATGAGAAATATTGTAGATATATTTTTAAAGATCTGTTAGGTAAGAAATTTCCATCTTGTAAACTGTCATTTTTGAATGGGATGCAATTAGATAGGTATAATGAAGAGCTAAAATTGGCATATAAATTCCAGGAATCTCAACATTTTTCTGAGAATTCAATATTCTATAAGCGAGATAAGATAGACTTAGATAGTTAACAGATGCGTGATCAAAAAAAGTGGGATATATATGCTCAAGAAGATATAGATCTTATTTATATCTCATTCAATTGTGATTTATTTCCCTATATAAAAAGCAAATTACAAGAGAGAGATTATTTATCATATAAAAAATAAATATTGCTTATCTTGATTAGAATGAAAGATAAAGGCATGCCTATATTTGTATACAATATTGATAAGATATTTAATAATATCTCAGAATGAATGAAAGATAATAAATATTCATCAGAGGATCCATTCAGATTACTGGTATGTGGAGGATCCCATAGTGGAAAAACTAACATGATTATAAATCTCATGCTTGTTAACAAACTACAACGCATGTTCAAGGGAAAAAAAGGTGAGCAGTATATTAGAAATGATGATCTTGTATTAATAGGCAAGGATTTTGAACCTAAATGGCAACTTGTACAAAATAGCTTTCAGATCTTTGCGAATGTCCCCAAACCGTATCGAGAAGATGTCACATTTAAAAGGGTATCTCCAGATAAAATTCCAGATATAACAAAATTCTCACCAGATCGAAGTACAGTTGTTGTATTTGAGGATCTATGCGCCGAATCGAAAAAGATGCAAGAACAAATTATTTCTTATTTCATTAGTGGTCGGCATCAAAATATCTCTCCAATATATGTATCACAGAAATATACACAAACACCTAAAATTATTCGTGAAAATATCTCACACTTAGCCCTATTCCGAGAAAGTAGATCTAGAGATGACATTCATAGAATCGTACGACAATATACCAATAATCCAAAAAAAGCATCTAAGATTATTGATAAGTATTTGCGGGATCGAGAATTCATAGTTTTTGATTTTACCAAGGCAGTAAACGATCCTTTAAGCGTACGACTTGATTGGGATACTGCTTTAAAATTGGATGAATAAACCAAGGTTTGATAATCACAATAATTGTTTTTTTTTTCATTATTTATTGACACATTAATATAATGCATCTATTTGCCACTTCTTATATTATTGAGAAGCTGATCGATCCTGCCAATTTGAAGTTAGAGTGATGGTTTTAACATCTTATTCGCTACTATTCCCCAATGAAATAGCTATCAGTATCCAGCCTGTGGATTTTATATTAAAAGTAACAATCTATTATAATCAAAAAATTATCTTTAAGTGATGCTCAAATAACTGCTAAAAAACGTAATGGAAAATGTCTTTCTACTCAGTATATCAATGCCAAAAGTCCCTTAGAATGGAAATGCAAAAAAGGACACACTTGGTCAGCATCTCTTAATCGTATAAAAGATCATGGTAAATGGTATCCACATTGTGCGGGTAATATTCGTCTTACCTTGAAAGAGGCTATTATAATTGCTGAAGATCGTGATGGAAAATGTCTTTCCAATCAATATATTAATATTATAACTCCATTATTATGGCAGTGCAATAAATCGCATATATGGTATGCATCCCTTGGTAATATAAAAAATCATAATACATGGTGTCCACAATGTGCAAAATGTGGGTTTAAGTTAAATCTTGGCGAATTACAAAAAACTGCTTATTTAATGTCTTTCTAAAAATTATACCAAATCTAAAAATCAATATTATTGGAAATGTGATAAAGAGCATACTTGGTATACATCTTTTAATAGTATAATTCATGGTGTCCGTCAGAAAATCGTTGGCCAGACTTTTTAAAAATGTTTGAATCCCCTCAAGGTCTACAACTTGATATATTTTACCCAGAATATGGTTTTGCAATTGAAGTACAAGGAGAACAACACGAAAAATATATCAAATTCTTTCACAAAGGAAATCCCAATAATTTTATTAGACAGCAAGAGCGGGATTAACTCAAGAAAGAATTATGTGAAGAAAACTGGATTGTTCTAAGATATGTTTGGTATTATGAAGACCCATGTATAGTTATCCCAGAACATCTTCAAGAATTGGGTCTAATTGAATAAGATTAAAACTTTAATTACGTCTGTGCGACAAGAAAAAATTATTACATTTTTTTTAATATATACATGTACATGTATATCATAGATTTGCGATCATCCTGAAATAGTATAGCACTATACATCCAATTATCAGTAACAGAACTTAGCAGTAAACGTTAACAGATACATCACATCAAAATCACGATTCCAATATAGTATGCTTAGTAAGATAATTAAAATATAACCAAACAGTGTCAATCCACATGACACGCTAAAAAAAAACTTGTTAAAACTAATGCTATAATATCGTGTGAAGTAGTATGGTATTCCTCTAGTGAATGTTAAATGCTCGTGTGACGGCACGTTGAGCAAAGTAGAAATCCAGTGGGATAGGATCAGGAAGATTTTGAGGGATTTGGGTAGGAGGCTTCAACTCATGATAAAGACAGCTTAATGATATGTTAATAATGCATTGACCTTGATTAATATTTGTTGCAGTTCCCGTGCCATCTTGAGTTCCAAATTCAAACTAATAATCATTATACATACATTAGAGATTTTTTTAAATGTTAACAGAAAGGCGAATCACTATAGTCTAACATTACCGTAGTTACAAGAGGAACTGTATTTCTCGTTCCTCTACCTGCTGAGACACAGTAATGCCAAGCCTACAATAAATTAAAATCTTAGAATGTTATATAAATAATATGATTGCTATGCTGTATAAATATAACTTACCCTCATACGGACCGGTACTTGGCCTTGGGGAATCGGATCGATTTTTATAATAATACAATCATGGGCGCGACCAGGACTTAACCAGTAGCGCAACGTTTCTTCAACATGAGCTAATGTTTCAGTATAGGCTACTTCCACAACCAAATTTGGCCAAGGGAGATCCTAAATAAAAAAGGTATATGAAATTACTAGCTTTAAAAAGTTCAAAACCAATAAAAAGAACAGAAATTATTACATTTCCATCGCACCCATTTGGTGCAGTTACGGCTGGTTTTATCGGACGAAACGATTGATCTGCTTCTTTTCCACGGTTTATGTCACGTGTTCCTTTAAGAAATAAAAATTAATATGATGTACGCACAAACAGTTATAACATTAATACTTACTAGTAGCACCTAAACTATCAATCTCAGCATCGGTAAAAGCAACGGCATCGCATTGATGCAATAACATCCTAGTAACTGCGTCAATAACAACTTCATGTGGCATAGAAGGAAGTTCATAAATTATTACTTCTCCATTCGATCATTCCCAGCATCTGTGAATGTTAAATTTTTCTACACGTTCTTCATAATCTTCTAGGGTGATGCCCGTAGCAAGTACATACGGTAGGCTTAATATAAACAATTTATATCAGCAACTGGCTCAAAAAATCTCAATACCAAACAAGTAAACTTACGCTACTTCTTCCCATTTCGCTTTTTCATTAAATTCTCCCTTATCCCACCACAAGTTTCGATAATAGTTATAGTCTGGCATTCTTCCTGGAACCGCATCAGTACTATTCCTAAGAATATCGACGAAAGTTAGCGAAAAAAAAGATAAGGAGTAACAATTGCACATATATACTTACGCAGTGGCGACAGAGCTTGCGCTTGTACTTGCGCTTGTACTTGCGCTTATACTTGCGCTTATACTTGTTCTTCTTGTTGAACCAACACTACTAAAACTGGTATTTGCAGTACCGGTATAAAGTGATATTTTGATGTTTTTGGAAAGCCTGTAAAGTTAAAAAATAGGCGAGTCCGATATGGGCAAAACCTTATTACGTAATTACAAAGCGGATCATGCCTTATAATACTACATATAAAAAAAGTGCCAAACTTGATCTCGGAATTCTGTCGTCACATGACCACTGCATTCTATTACTACATATTTGATATTATCCGAACTTAAATTTGAAGTGCAACAAGCGATGTCATGTGAGGTTGAGCTTTTGGGGAACGATGTCAATGTGGTAGACGTGAAGACTAACGGAAAATTTAAGACATTTAATTCTATATAAAAATTTTTTATTTGTGATTTATATTTCGGAGAAAAGAATGCTATCAAAGCCAATCTCGCATCCTCACTTCGTTGAGACAGTGACTTGTCTAAAATTTATTTATGCAGACATCAAAATAATAGAGTTAGGATTTTTTTCTCCTACAGTAATAGCGAATTTCTGGGAATTTGAAATGAGCGAAACTCAGTGTCTTTGACACAAGATTTTGAAATCTATTGTTACATTGATATCCTGTATAGGTGGTTCATTGATTGTATTTGCGATGTTGACCCAAAAATCCACCCTACTACTACCAGGAATATCATGATACTCGGGATTTCGGTTTCTTCGTTCGTCGATTAATAAGCGCAGTTGATCGTCAGTCCACATCGCAAAAAAAAATGACAGCCAAATAGTTGCGGTGTAATTGAGATACACTTATTTCCCATACAATTATATATGAAAAAAAGTTTATCGTGGCTACATCGCACTTACATCGTACTTTCATCGTATCTTCATTACAACTATAGCGGAGCTAGTGTCAGACACATATTATAAGGGGTGTAATACGTAGAGCAAAATTAACTCAAATTAGCATTACCTCCGAAACTATATAAAGAGAGACATATTCGTTTATTATGATCAACAGAAAAAAAATATTTAATATAAATAATCAATTAACGTGTGTTGGAATCATTATTAATATGCGCGGATTGAATAACGATATTCTGATTTTGTATAGGTTTCACCGGTGTTTAAATCATAATAATAACCTTCATCATCATCGTCAGAAAATCCACAGAACCCATCATCATCAGAGGATTCCGAGTTAGAATCTAAAGAATCATCGGGTTCACCTACCTCTTCCTCCAGTAAAGATTCGGATTTCTCGCTTATATTATTATCATCATTCACAGTTTCTTGTTTATCCTTTGAAATTGTTCCAGTAGATATGCTTACCTCTTTCTCCGGTAAAGATTTGTTATCCTCATTTATCATATCTTCCGAATCAGACGTATTAGACAACGGGATAGAGGAAGTAGATGTTTCTGAATTTTTATTTTCCTTCTCACAAGAATTTTGCTGATCACTTCGTGAATCCGGTTCACAAAGTTGGGTTACAGAACTTTTCTCATCATCCCGTAACTCAGCCAGAGGCAGGCTCACATCAATGCTATAATCAAAGGATACATTATCTATAATATACTGAATTTCCTTTTTTGTTAATTTAGATATACTGTCAGCAGAAAAGGAATGAATGCGATAAATTTTATCCATACCTATTGCATCAAAAAGTTTATAAAGCTTCTTTGCTTTTTCGATTCTCTTACGTAAAAGGCTATCAGAAGTGTCTGCAGGTAACTGTGCTTTTACTTCTTTATTTAAAATTCTACTAACAGTATTGGATTCTGGATCAACTTGTCTTTCCGATGCTATTTCATTACGTCTCTGAATAATAGCCTTTCCAAATAGGCAATAACACGTGATAGCTTCTTGGGCTTTACGATCAGCAAGAATTATTGCATCACAAAGTTTTCCATATAAAAGCGTAAAGTTAGTATTGCTGGGCAGAGATTCCGCTTCATCCTGGGTAGTAGTTGTCACATCCCTATCTATATTATCATTATTAATAGAACTTGAGTTTTCAGAAATTTCTGACATGATTTTCTGCACTTTTTCTTGAGATCTAAGGTTCTTTTCCCGGTTCTTTTCTCTTATTTTCTCACTAATCGTTTCTTTATGTACGCTATCCAGAAAATCATTAATTTTCTTCTCTTCCGATGATGTAGTTTTTATAATAATAGAAGACGTGGAGGATCGGCTATTCTTTTTCTGGTATGTATCAGAGGAACCATAAGTTCGATACTTTGCATCAACAGATGTTATATTGGAGCTATTTTCTATTCGTTCAGGAGTAATACTAGAATTTGAAGTATTATCAGGTATATTAGATGCCAGAGTATCGTTAGAATTTACTGGAGATCGCGAAACATCTTTTGTAGAAATACTTTTTTCTTCCTGTTCTAATATAGCGAGTCTAGTCTCAGCTCTATATTCTTTTGTTCTAGTTCCTCAACTCTAGCATCGCGCTTTACATTCTTCTCAATAATCTGCCTCAACTTCGCATTCTCAGCCTCAAGTACAGGAATCTTATCGTTCTCTTTTCTAAGCTCGGCAATCTCAGCTAAGAGTTTAGCATTTAATTCTCTTAATGAATCAATGGTATGAGTGTTTGTCATTATTTTTTACAAATTATGCGATATATTCAAAATAAAAAATCACGTGTTTTTCCTCACGGCCCGTAAGCGAAATTTACCAAGAAAATTTCTCGATCATATATACATGTCATCATTATCAATATGTATTATACATCAGAAAAAATTTTATTAATATATGTAAAATAAATACATGTGAAGCGGAAAACTATCTATCCACTATTTTTTGATAATTTTTTCTTGTACACGTCTCTTCTTAGATTCTGGTTCATCACATGCGGTTACTCTATCTTTCAATAATCTTACGACTATACTGATTACCTGTTTTATATCCTCTCTCAGATTTTCCTGATTTCCCTTAAGTGCCTTTTTCGTAAGATTTATCTGATATTCACTATTGCTTGTACAAAAAATACCTTCGGAAGTGAACATGATAAAATGCCAATCCGCACCTGTTGACAC
>CAJVPS010002725.1:0-11617 GCA_910591765.1 Ambispora leptoticha
TATCTCAATTACAGAGTGAAGAATTAATATAACCTAATCAAATGAAACTGAATAAAATATATAGAAATTCAAATTTATATTTGAATAATCAAGAATGATTTGGAATGAATAATGCATTAGATTATCTTAATACTATAATAAGCCTATCTACTTTACAATTATTTATAGATATAATTACTAAAAGAGTAATTAATAAATTTTCTTCCTTATTATCTAAGAAAAATAATAAAAAAAAATCAAAAAAATATGAAGTTAACTCAGATAAAAATCTGACTAATTGTATAAGTAAGTTATTAATAAATCAAGCTATAGTAAAAGATATTAAAGCAGATATTAATACAGTTAATAAATCATTCAAATATCATTATTCAAAATATTATAGAATTAAATATAATTCTCATAAATATTCTAAAAAAAAAGAGCAGATTTAAGAAAAAAGATAATATTAATAAGGTTATTTTAGATTTAGGTTTAGATATTAACAATTCTTCTAATAATGATTCTGGATCTAATTTTGAAATCAGATCTGATGCTGAGAATACTTCTTCTAAATTTAAGTCTGAAAGTGATATTAAAGTTCATATTACTAAGACAAAAAAAAGTAAATTAGAAGAGTAATTTAAATAAATTATCTTCTAGAAAGAAGTCCAAATCACATAAAGTAAAAAAAAATATATTTACTTCAGATATGTCTTGAAATAAATTAACTTATTTTGAACAGAATATTTAATGAATTTTACTAAAAATACTTGAAAAAATTTTATTTTCACATCAGTTAGAGAAACTTAAATCTAAAAATAAAAATTTAATTACTTCAGATTTTACAAATTATAAAGAACTAATTTCAGATATATCTAATTTAAATAAAAAAGAAGAGATATTAGATAATTCTATAGAAATAGACTTAATTCAGAAAAAAGAGTTAGCTATAAGTATTGTAATTGTTGCAGTTAAAATTAAGTTCTTGAAAATTTTAGTAATAATACTTAATAGTAGAGCTAAAACTAAGATTATAACAGAAGATATTATTAAGCAAGTAAATAGGAAAATTAATAAATCAGTAAAATATGATTTTAGTAATATTACTATTATTTTAATTAAATCTATTAGCATTATTCATAATCTACTAATAATATTAATCTTTAATTATACTATATATAAGAATTTTATAGTCATGAAACATTCTAAGTTAATGTTAATATTTTCAAATCAACTTCTTAAGAAATATAAATATATTATTGACTAGAATAATAAATGTACTACAACAGTAAGGATTATTTCATTCTGATTAATATAGATAAAATCAAGAATAAGCTTGAGATAAATTATACAAATATAATTCAAGATGATAACTTTTTAATATCTAATCAAATTTTACAGAAGATCAATAGTAATAAGAATAATAATATACCATTTGAAAAGTAATATACAGTGCTTATCAGAAGTAACCTATCCCTCATAACTTTCCATAGATCATATGTAATGTACCAAAATTTTCCAAATACAAAGAACTACATAAATACTGATCATTTACATCTTTTATAGGCCAAATCAGATATTTGATGTTCACCAAACTTCTACATATAAATAATATTACTCCTAATTTATAAATATTATGAAATTATTTTTTTACATACATATTCCAAAGATCCAAAGCTTGGGCTTGAAGCTATAGCTAAATATGTTTACTGTAATAAGTTCATGATGATTTATTGGATACAAAGATGGCAGGAAATAAAGGATCTAAATGATCAATCAAAATCTGGCAGAAATCGATTGATAACTCCAAAGCAAGATGAAAAGATTATAGAGCTTATACAGAAGCAAACTAATGCAACTACTGCTGATATATAATGGAAAAATGAAAAAATGAAATGTTAATATTAGTTTGAATATAATTTAATGATATTTACATAAAGGTGAAGACAAATACATAGCGAAACTTTCCAAATCTCTACTTACTGATGTCCATAAAGAAAAATGATTGGAATGGGTGAAAAATTATAGAAATTTTGACTGGAGTAAAGTCATATTTTCAGATGAAAGTACATTTTATCTAAACCAGTTATCATTTAAGATCTGGCAATTTTCTGGACAAAGAAAAATATTCTGGTCTGTAAAACATCTATTAAAAATCAATGTATAGGGTTGTTTTTCTGCTTTGAACTTTGGTGAGTTAGTCTACTTTCAGCAGAATCTCAATGCTGATTTTATGATTATAATATATAAGCATGGTCTTCTACCATCTGTTAAGTATCTTTTTGGAGATGATTCTAAAGGGTGAATCTTGCAAGAGGATAATGATCTGAAATATCATTTAAAATTGATGAGTCATTAGAAGAAGAAAAACAATATCAAAGTTCTTCCATAACTATCAATGTCACCTAACCAAAATCCAATTGAGAATGTTTAGAGGTTGATGAAAATTAATATTGCAAAAAAAAAATTAGAACACTTACTAGATTAAAAGTACAATTAGTAAAAGAATAGAATCACTTACCTGATGATCTTGTCACAAATCTTGTTTATAGCATGAGAAGTTGGGTTGAGAAGTTAATTGAAGCTAAGGGGGATTATACAATGTATTAATGATCAGAATATATTGTAAATATTCTAATAAAAAAAAAGATTTTATCTTACCTTTTAGCCAAGTTATGAGGGATAGGTTACTTCTGACAAGCACTATACTCTTACAGGTTTTAGCTTATTATAAAGTAATAGGATTCTGTCTTTAAATTCTGATAATTCATTATTAAAAAAAATATGAGCTATAAGAAATTAAAAAAATTACTATATACTATTTTCAAGTCTAAGACTAAAATAAATAATCTTTATAAAAAGTTATAAATATGTTATAAAAAGCTATTCTTACAAAGTAAGAATATTTCTATATCTAAATATATCTCTTCCAAAGATGATAATATTAATAAATAAAAGATAGATTTAAGTAGTAACTAATAAATAGTCATATTTGCTTTATTTTTCTCATCTTTTCTAACTTTTTTCATATAATATATTCAGATTTTCACTATATATTTTTTCTGTTAATCTTTTACTATCAGAAGTTGATTAAAAATAATAAACTAATTTGAATCTAGATTTTCTTTTTTTTGTCTGCTTATTTGAAATATTATTTTTAGATATAGATACTATTTCTGGTGAAATAGTATTTTATATTATTTATTGCTTATATAAGAATAATTCTTGAACATATAATTTTCAGATTTTATAAACTTGATAAATTAAAGTTTTATATTTTATAGTTATTTCTCTAGAAGTATTTTTAACTATTTCTTGAGATTGAATGATTTCTTCAAGTATTTTTGAAGATAAATAAGAAGTATTTGTATGATAATATTCTGCTATTATATATTCTATTCTTTTTTATAATTATAAAAAAAATTCAAAAAATAGTAATAATTTCAAAAAAAATCAGTATTTTTTTAATATTTTTAAAATAATAATTCTTAAAAAGTACTAGTATTTATCTAATATTTTTAAAAGAAATTGATATTTATTTAATATAGCTAATATATATATATTATAAAATATTAAAGATTATCAACTTGATAATATATGTGAGCAAGAGCTTGAAGAGAGATTATATAATATTATCAAATTTAAAGTCAAAATTAATAATCTTAGTAAAAGATTATAATCTAAATACTCTAAGTAAATAAAGAATTTTGATTATAAAAAAAAGAAGTGGAATCAAGATTTATTATATTATAATACTGAATTTCAAAAATTATATATTTACACTTTATAAATTATTGATAAAATAAAAGACTTCAAAGCAAGAATACTAATTTTATATCTTAACTTATCTGATCACAAATTTTTAATATCAAATATAAAGCCAAGTATGATATTTAATTAAAAGAAATAAGATTACTCTGATTGATAATTAAGATATTAGAAGATAAGTTAGTATCAACTCAGAAAGATGTATTTTTATTTCAGAAAGATTTATTAAAAAAAGATTCTGAGATCCTTTTTTTTAAATTTAAAATAGTTAAAATAAAATAAGAATTGACTTTAAAGATTAGTGAATTGGAGCATCTGAAATCAGAAAAAATATCTTGATTTGTAATTGAAAGAATTAATGAAAAAAATATGTAAAGTAAAAAATAAAGTTCCATAATCAAGTTTAATAATATCTTTGCAGTTAATAAATCTATCAAAAATCTTAGCTTATATCTAATATGCAAAAAAATATGAATAAGACCAAAAAATTGATATTATTATACTAATCTATAATAATGATGTGATTTTCTCTATTTCTGAGAAATTAGTAATTCAAAACTATATCTTACTATCAAAAGTTGATATCAAGATTAACCTTAAGATAAGTAATAAAATCAATATTAGTAAAACTAACAAGAATATTATAAATATATTAATAAAATCTGATATTTTACAAATTATATTAGAAAATATAATTTTATATTTTGCATGATAGAAAAATAATGTATCTATAGAATTTAAATCACATTCTCAGATTTTGATAAGAGGGATAGAAATTATTCCTATTGTAATAAGCATTTTGATATCATCTTTATCTATATATATCTTTCTTATCTTATTAATTATTGTGATTATATAATTTATTATATTAAGATATATATGAGAGTTAGAAAGAAAAAGTAAATAGTTATAGAATACATAGGCTAAATAATTGAGATTATTTATTTAAACTTGAATATTATTTATATAATATTACTTTTTGACAAAAATTTTTCTGGATGATCAATTATAGCTCATCTAAGTTATTCTGATTACTTATTCTAAGAATTACTTTTAAAGTATGAAGATAAATATTTATCTTTATTTCATATATTATATATAATATTTGAAAGATCTTTTTCTTCTAATAAGCTTATAATTTTAACCAGTATAAATGCATTAGAATTTATAAATCCTTGAAGTAGTACTTTCTAATTCTTTATATCTGATAAGTTGTATACAAATTTTTAAAGTACTTTTTCTTTTTATTATCTAATCTCTTTTTTATTCTAATATTTTTTGATTTTATTAAATAAGTATAACTAATCTTAATAAGTAAAATACTAATCAAATTTCCATTCTTCTTTCTATTCATATTTATTAATAAATTCATAATATTTCTCAGAATAACAATGATAAAAATATATCATTTTATTATAGTTATTATTATATATTATTAATTATTTATATATATATAGTAAAAAAAATTGATCTATAATTACTGTATAACTGTCTTCAGTAAAAATCTGGATTAAATCTTGGAGATTCAGATTTTTGGGTTACTATGAATTATTATTATCTGATTCATATATCTGTTTGCCAGTATAAAATAAAATTTTGATAATAATAAATACTTTTGATATATGAGATATGTATTTGATAACTATTTTTATATTATATAATTTTAATTAAAGTGTAATTTTAAATAAATTCTAGTTAATATATAAGATATATATATTAATTTTAATTAAGATATAGTTTTAAATATATAATATATATTAGATTATTAAAGTATCTTAATTAAATTTTATATAATACTAATTATATAACTAGTCAAAATATGAATAAAATTATTAATACTTTATACTAGCAGACTAAAAATGAAAGTAAATCTGAGTATTATACTACTGATAAAGAAGATATATCAAGTATATATAGTAATAATTCTCATTTATATTTAATAAAATAATAAGAAGTTATACAAAAACTTTTTCAATTATTAAATTTTATTGATATGAATGATATATATATTCTTTTTGGTATTATTATAACTGAAGCATTTGAATAATCATAGGAAAAAATTATTAAAATTCAAGAAAATATATTATTACTCTTTGATTTCAGATCTTAAGCTAAAGATATTTTTAATCTTAATGTTATAATAAAATTTATTAATATAATAATAGGTAATTAATATGATTACACTATAAAAAGTAGTAGAAAAAAGAAAGATTCTAGAGGATATCAAGTTTGGAAATATACATATGAAATTAATTAATAGCTATATAGAGATAACAGAAAAGTTTAAATATTTGAATGTATATTACAAAACTAATAAAAAATAAAAATTTGATACTATGTGTCTCATTCTTGAATAATATTTAAATATATTAGATAAATAATATTTTTTTGGATCATCAAGTTTTTTTAATATAAAAAAATATTTTAAGTAAAAAAAAAATGAGTCACCAAGAATTTTTTTAATATGAAAAATAATGAGTAAAAAAGATTAATTAAGAAAATAATGAAATAGCTTAAAAATCTATACCTATTAAGATATAATTATTACAAATATATATAATAAAAAATTATACTTTGATAGGACACCAGGTAAGAAATATTTTAAGTAAAAAAAGTGAGTCATCAAGGAATAATTATTACAAATATATATAATAAAAAATTATGCTTTAGTAGAGCATCAAATAAAAATAATAATTCAGCACTATGTATCTCATTCTCAGATGATATTTAAATAAATTATATAAAGCTAACAATTACTAATAATTTGGTACTATGTATCTCAATCTTGATTGATACTCAAGTACATTATAATAATTAACAATTTGATATTATATATCTCATTCTTAATTAGTATTTAAGTAAATTATATAAAAGATTACAGTTACTAGTTTGATACTACATATCTTAAATCTGGCTCTCATCAAGAAATTAATCAGAAAGCTAAGATATTACATGTCAAATTCAGGCATAACCCTCATATTGGACTTACAAATGATAACATATAGTTATATATATTATTAAATATTTTTTTGTTACTTGACTCATGTGTGACTAATATTATAAAATCAGCTATATTAATTATAGTATTATATATTAGATTCAGATATAGTTCTCATATTAGATTTTTCTATATGATCAATATTATGAAATTAGTTATATTAACTATAGTATTATATATCTGGCTTATATAAATTATTATTATAAAATCAGTCACAATTATCAAATTGATATATGATATATTATATATAATCCAATATATATATAGTCTGACTTGAGTTTTGTGATTCATACATCATATCTAGAGATATATCATTGATTAAGTAACTTAAAATTTATAATTTATATATTACATCTAGAGATATATCATTGGTCAAGTAACTTGAAATTTATATTCTACTAATCACTTAAATGACTTGAATTTTGTGATTCATACATCATATCTGAGTATATTATAATATAAATTAAGTGATTTATAATTTTCAGAAAACTATAAATTACTATATTATTTTTATTATAATTAGCTAAAATAGATTATAATTTAGTATGTATAAAGTCAAAATCTAATCTAGTAACTTCTTTAGTCTCTTTTAATCTTATTTAAAATTTTATATTATTATGCTTTTTGAATTTTTCTAACCATCTATTTGAAATAAAAAAATTTGTAATTTCTATTATATTAATTATATTTTATATCTTTATATAAATTATATTATTTGTTACTATTACATTTATCTAATTATAATACTTAATAAATATTACTAAGACTTATTTAAAATGTAAATAGATAAAAACTTTAATTTTTTTAAATTTTGTTATTAAGAAAGTTAAGTTTAAATTAAGCTAATAGTTAGCTTTTTTCAAAATATTTGATATATTATTTGTACTAATTTCATAAAAAAGAGCTAATTCTTGCTAAAAAGTATTTGAATTATTATAAAATTCTTTATATAACTTTTTTTTTAAGTTTGATAAGTGTCTTACTTTTTATTTCTTTTTTTTTAATATTTCATCTACTTTATTCTTGATATTATATTTTATAATAGATACTGAAGTTATGATAGATCTTGAAAGTTTATTTTTATTTGCTATTTATTATTATTATTATCATTATATTATCTATTATTTATTATCATTACTATTATTATTATTATTTTTATTGTTATTATTATTATTTTTTTTCATAAAATTTTTATTAGTTACTGATTCTGATTTTTAATTAATTAATCTAGATAATATTAACTTAGAAAGATAAATTTGTTACTACTTATTTTTTTTATATATAAAGTTAGCTTATATCAAAATTTATAAGATAAATTAACTTATAGAAATAAATTCATTATTAGTATATTTCATTCTATGAATTTTATTAATATAATAAAAATTTAGCTTAGAGAGATTTTAGCTTATCAAAATTTATTATATATATAATATTTGATCAGAATAAGATATAATAAAAATATTAATTATAGATGAAAGAGACTAATATAATTAAAAATATAATATAATAGATATTAAATTATAATTATATTAGTTTTTTCTTATCTATAATTAATATCTTTATTATATCTTATCCTAACCAAATATTATATATAAAATTATTAATTTACTATAAAATAATCTTTTTAAGAGATATAAAAAATGATAACAAATTTTTGATATTTTTTCTATAAATATAATAAGATTATTTTATCATCTATTTTACTAAAAAAAGATCAAAAATAAAAAAAATGATAATAATAAAATATAATCACAGTAATATCATAAAATATCTCATAAAATCATATATCACATAAAAATTATCAACTAATCAAATTATAGATTGATGAATAAAATTTTAAAAAAGTGATTTAGAAATTATATATTATAATTTTAGCCAGAATTATAAAAATTATCAGCTATGTAAATCAGTTACAAGTCTCAAAAGTCACATATCATAAGGTAAAATAAAAATTATATGATTATGATAAAAATATGAATTCTTTTCTTTTATTATATAAAGTAAATAATAATTTAAAAGAAGAAAAATAAAAGTTATAAAGCTATTTAAATAATTTAATAAAGCAAGAAAATGATATAATAAATTTCTAATATTCTTTTTATAATACAGTAAATTTCTGAATAATAAAAAATAATAATTTTTAGTATAAAGAAAAATTAGATTTGCAAAATATAAATAAAATATAAATAAAAAGAAAAAGAAAAAGATAAGAACTATTATAATAATAATAATAATAATAAACTCTATATTAGTCAATTAATGATATATAGAAATCAAAATAAAATTATAGAAAAAGAGATTTAGTCAAGAAAAATTCTCTTTATATCTCTTATAAGAAAATAAAAAAGATAATAATAATACTTAATCTAATAATCAAAATACAGCTTAATATAATAATAATATAGATCTGTCATCTAAAAATCTGAAAATAAAATTTAGAAATAATATAGATAAATTAAGAGTTATAAAGATTATACTAAATATTTACATGAAATTATAATTGATATTAAACTTAAATTTTTCTTAAGAAAATAATAAATAGACTATTACCAAATTTTTTTTATTAATAAAGTAATTTATTATTAATGTAAACTTTTTAATGAATGCAAAAACTTAATTAGTATTAATTATTAATAGAATAATAAATATTAATTAAGAAATTATATTATAATTTTGAAATTATATTATATATTTTTAAATTATTTTAACTAAAATTATTTTTGAGATAATATAAATATATATTTTTTTAACTTAAACTTTGAAAATAATCAAATATTTCTAGTATTTTTAAAGATTTTTAGTTTTTAAGTATTAAATTTTTCAAGTTTTTTTTAAGAATTTTTAGATTTTAATTTTAAGTTTAATATACAGATATTCTGATTAAAGATAATATAAAGTTAATTATATTAATAAGTCTAATCAAAAAAGTTTAATATATAATTAAAGATATCATTTCAATTAATTGTGACTTGTCATAGCCAATTAGAAAATTATAATTAATTATAATAGTTAATCAGAAAATTATAATTAAGTTGTAATACTATTTTTAATATAAATATATCAAGTAAGATAATACAAAGTTAATCATATCAATAAGTTCAATTAAAATTAAGTTATTTTTAAGAAAAATTTTAAATTAAGCAGAATATTTATTTTATATTATATTTATCTGTAAAATATTAATTATTATAAATATTTTTCTTATTTTATTAAATAGTAGAATTTATTTTAATTATTTATTTAAAACTTTTTAAAATATTATTAACTTATAAAATTAAAAGTAAAAATCATTTTGAAAGATATTATTCTAGAAATAGTTACTATAGTATCATTTAATAGAAATATTAATTATAATATATTTTGAATAAAATAAGAAATAATAAATATTATAACAAATATAAACTTAATTAGAAAAAAATTATTTTTTTACTATAAGCTCTCACATATAATAATTAGAAATATATCATTTTAGTACTAAAAGATTACTAATAAAATCAATTCTTAGTTTAAAAAAATTATCATTAACAAAACTTGAAAAATTAATAAATAATAATTTTGAAAAGCTACTAAATCTTATAGAAACTTGATATTTAATTCTAAATTTTATAAAGTAAAATACTAATAAAAAGAATTCTATTATTATATAAACTTTTTAGTAGAATATTAGTTATTTATTATTGATTACTTTATATTATAATATGATAAAATAATTATTTAATTATATTATGATATAAAGTAATCAATAATAAATAACTAATATTTTACTAAAAAGTTTATATTATAATAATATTAAAGTTAACTAATAGTAATAATATCTCATACTTAATAGATATATAATTAATACTCTTAAATAATTTTAATAAATAATATAATTATTTACATATAAAAATCATATCATCTGAATATAATTATATTAAAAATAAAATTATAATATTATATAATATTAGTGAAAATAATAAAGTTATTTATTTAAAAAATAAAAAATAAGAATAAAAAATAATTATTAGAATAAAAAGATATTACAATTAAATTTCTGAAGCACTATTTTTTAATCAGTTCTCTAAAAAAAATTATTTATATTAATAATAAGCTAGTAGAATTTTAAAAATTTCTTAAAATTAAATTTATTATTATAAATAAAAAAAATATATCTGTGCTAAATTTTTTTCAAATTAATAGATCAAGTTATTTATATATCTATTAATAATAATTTCTTATTAATAAATTATTCAGTATTGATAAATATAAATATAATAATTATAATTAAAGATATTCTCTTAATATTATAATAAAATAAATTCATATTATTATATCTTAATAAAAAGAAATCCAAAAAATTAAATAATTTATAATTAATAAATAAGTATATATAATAATTCAGTTTGTTATAAAAGAATAAGTAAAAATAGTAATTAAGAAATAATTAGTACTTCTAAATACTAACAGAATATATTTTCTTTTATTACTTAACCAATATAAAATTATTTAATAATAAGATATCTTTTTAATTAAATTAATTAATCTATCTTATAATATAATAATTTATAAACTTGATAATATTCTTCAAAAAATTAATATCAAAATATACTTTATCTCAAGATCTCTAGTTAAATATAATTAATAAAAAGTAACTATTTTTAGCTTCAAATTTAAAACAAATTTAACTTCTATTATAATCAAAAGATTTATATTGTATAACTCATAATTATAATAAAAATAAGTTAATACTAAAATATATAATATTTATTTTTTATATAATTATTTAATCAAACTATATATGGATTGGTACAAAAAGATTTGTATCTCAGATAAATATTAATAAATTATTTTTTCAAAATAAACTTTTAATTCTGTCTTATTTAATTAAGTTAT
>CAJVPS010002726.1:0-11615 GCA_910591765.1 Ambispora leptoticha
AATGATAAACTTAGTTATTGAGGAGCAGTATCTGACCCGAAGAAAAGACAAGTTATTAGAACTTATATTCATGATGGAACGATTGCAGTTTAGTTCTTTTTAGTTTATTATATACCTTAATTTTATTTAAAACTATCTATATTTAGGACTAATAAGTAAGTTTTATTAGTTAAAATGCTTTAATTTTAAAGGTGATAAGGTTTTGTATGAGAGAGATATTCTGATAAGTAAATTTATAAGTAAAAAGTGCTTATGAGAATAGGGGAGGTTTTGACTCCCCTTTTTTATTTAGGTGGTTGTTCTATTTGAGTCTGGGTTTGTTGATTTTGTTCATCTGTTTCTTTAATTTGAGAAGATGACTGACCAATTTGTTTAAATTGAGAGCCGACTACACTTTGTACTACTAACTCTGTTAACTCGTTCTTTTGGTGTTGTGCTTCATAAGTATTTAGAACAACATCTGTTTTTTCTCTAGTTATTCCAAAATTAAAATTCTTTGTCGAGGGATCAATTTGTACTCCGACTTTTAGTTTGCTTGACTTGTCTCTATATTCTAGAGTTTTTGTGTTTTCCATTTCGCTTCTTTTTTCTTTATTAACAATTTGTACTCCTTTTACCCCTGATCGAATTTCTTCCTGTTCTTCAACAAATTGCTCTTGAATTTTAAGCAAGGTAATCTCTTTTTGTTTTTCGCAAAGTTCATTCAATAATTCAATAAACTCAGACTTATTTTTTCCTAAGTATTCCTCAGCATCTTTTTTTGTATTCACAGCAAAAGAATCAGTTTCATCCCTAATTATTTTCTCATGGGCATCTAAATATATTTCTAATTTTCTTCGTATTTTTTCTAAGTTTTCTTTTTTATTAATAAGATTGTAACCTGTTCTCTTTTCCACGAATTCACTTTTCATTTTCTCCAACTGTTTACTGCTTACTTCAATTAATCCCTTTTCTAATTCTTGGATTTTGGCTTCTGATTTAACTAGATTAGTTTCTAATTCTTTTTTTAATTCTTTCATTTCTTTTATAGATATCTCTAAACTAGAAGTTAATTCTGTTGTTTTTATTTCAGTGCTATAAACAGAAGGAGTACTTTTTTCCCTAGTTTCTATCTCATTATTTAACTCGTTTACTAATTCCTTCTGATTATCTTCGGAAAGCGAAACTAAGATTCTTTTTAAGAATTTTTTTAGGCTTTCATATTTTTGTTGAGAAGTGTTTAACTGTGTGGATAAATCTTTCTTTTCTTTTTCTAAAACTTGAGTATTTTCGTTTGATCTTTGAATAATTTTTCTATAAGGCTCTAACATTTTAATTAGTTCAGTGTTGCCGTCTAGTTTTAATTCTTCTAAGTTATTTAAGTCTTTTAGAAATTCTAAGTTAGTTAAGAGGTTATTTTCAATATTTAATTTTTTGATCTGGGGACAGTTCTCAATAATTAAATCTTTCACGCCACAGTCTCAAATGGTGCATTCTTGGAGTTGAGGTAAGCCTTTAAGAATTATTTTGTCTAGATTTTCAGTGTTTTGTAGATATAGTTTTTTTAGTTCTAGATAGCCTTCAATAACTAACCTTTTTTCTTCATCTTCAAATTCTTCATATGTAATTTCTATTTCTGTTATTTCTTTGGGATATGTATTGTTAAATTCGTTTTGATTTTTTACCATGGGTTTTAAAAATATTTACTTGTTAGTGGGTATTTTGATATTGGCTTGGAATTGTTCTTGTTCTAATTCCTGTTCTGATTTGATAAATCTTTCACAATAATTAATAATGACTTGAATTTTTTCTTTTGTGATATCTTTTTCTCGTAATTTTTTGTCTAATTCTTTGACTTTATTTCTTGCTTCTTTATCTTTCTTATCTTTTTTCATTTTTTTCATAACCTGGATGAAATTGCTTACTAATTCTTTTAATTCATCAGTAAATGACTTATTTATTTCGTTTTCTAGTTTTTTTAGTTCTAGTTCTAAAGCCTCTTGTTGTTTAGTAGGATCTTGGAGTAATTGCACAATTTGTTTAGTATCTATCATTCTGCTAGTAGTAATGGCAGTCGGATGGATTTGATAAGGAGTATTTTGGGAGAAAGTGTGGTATTCTCCTACTAGGGCTTGGTATTGTTGATAGAAAGGAGTGCCCTCTTCAACTCTTCCATTATAATAGTCTCACCAACCATTAATAATCTTCCTCAGTTCCTCAGCACTAGGTCTTTTTTGGGGATCAGCCTCTCAACATCTTTTAATTAAATCTTTAAATTCTTGGGGTATTAGAACCTTATCTAGATTAGGTCGTAAACCATTGCATATTTCTAAGGCCACCAAGCCAGTATCAGCCAAGTTTTTATCCGCATAAGGATATTCATTAGCCAGGAATTCATAAGCAATTATTCCGAAACCATAAATATCTGATTTTTGAGTATAAGGTTGCCCTCGTAAAACTTCCGGAGCTATATAAGGAAGAACCCCAAAGATTTGTCCAGCTTGTTTTTGCGAATTAACTGGTTGACATAAACCGAGGTCGGTGATACTAAATCCTACTATATTCCCACTATGGAAATCTCGGTGAACTAAGTTTTGGTCGTGAATTTTTTCTAATCCCTCGGCAATATATTGTAACTTATTAATTTTATCTTCCAAACTTAATTCCTTATTCTTATTTTGTAAAATTTGTCTTAAATTGCCGCCTTCCATATATTCCATTACCATCAGATAATTTTTAGTTACCGGGTCTTGGGAAATACCATGGCATTTTACAACACTATAATCATTATCAACCAATTTAGTATTAGCAATCTCGGTTAAGAATTCTAAGGTAATATTTTGGGAGTTGGTGAGAGATTTGAGAACCACATCTTTATTTTCCCTTACTCATTTAGACTTATAAATCTTACTAAAACCTCCTTCCGCTAAAAGTTTAGAATGACCTTGTTCATCTTTTTCAATTTCAAATGCTTCATAAGGAATTCATTGTATTTTTCTTCTATCATCAGGTTGTCTTTCATTAAACTTTTCTACCAATTCTTGTCCAGTTAAGTGTTTTATATCCTCTTCTCATTCTTGGTCAGCACAAGGTTGACATCACCCTCCACTAGTATTAGGTTGGTAGCATTTTAGACAACGACCAAAATTACCAAAGTGTTTTTTTAATTGGGGGACAATTTCAGTTAGTTTACAATTTGGTCTTTTATAAGTGGAATATCAAATTTTCTCTAAACTCTTGGGTAATTGCTCGATATTGACTTCATTTAGATCCGTGCTACCAATATCAAGTTTTTTTAATTGCTTCATCTCGCTTAAATAATCTAAGGAACCAGTAAATTTATTATCACTTAAATAAAGTTTTTCTAAATTAACCGCCCCAGTTAAAAAAGATAAGTCGCGGGAGAAGTTATTGTCTCCTAAATATAATTCTTTTAAATTAATAGGATTATTAGGTAGAGTGGGATTGGTTAGTTGATTTTCAGAACAATCAATTTTCTCTAACTGAGAGCAATTGCTTAGATTTAGTGAAGTTAGTTTATTATCACTACAATCAATCTTCTTTAACTGATTACAATTACTCAAATTGAGGGAGGTTAGTTTATTATTACAACAACTTAATTCTTTTAAATTAATAAAATCTGAGAGATTAAGGTTTCCTTCGAGATTTTTATCTCTAATATCTAATTCAGTTTCTTTTTCTCTTGCTTCTTTAGTAGGATAATAATAAATAATATCTCTTTGGGCATTTATTAAACTAATTTTAGCCTTTTCTGGCTTGTTTTTAAAAGTTAGTTTGGTTTCATCTACTTGGAGAGAAATGTATGCTTTTACACCATCTCCTCGTCAATCTTTATAAGTAAAATCCCCTAAATCCAATTCCCCGGTCAAACTGGGTTCATCGAGATAAATTTCTCTTACTTCACTTCTTGTTCTTCATTCTTTTTTTTCGTATTTCTTACCATTCCATTTAACCCACTCTTCCTTCCATCCTTCTTTCGGATACTTCTGATCTAATCAGGCTTGGCTCTTTTGGCTTTTAGCATAGTATTCTTTTCTTAATTCCTCCAAATTAATTTCTGATTGAGGGGTATAACCTCGTTTAGTCAGATAACAAGCAAAACCATAATCATGAGGTTGCAAACCAAAATCTGTGCAGGATTTTAATTGTTGACCACTAAGGTCTTTACCTATTCAATATAGTTGTTCAGCAATTTCTTTAACTTTACTTTGGGGTCTTTTTTTACTGGAATAATCAATTTTTTTAATACTAGCAGGCAAATGTTCTCAACCACTATTTATGTCAGTATTTTTAATGTCTAGTTCTTGTAATTTAGTTAGATTTTTTAAAGTTTCTAAACTGCCCGCAAAACGATTATAAATACCTTGGTTGATTTTTGCTTTTTCTCAATCATATCCTACACCATTACCAATTCACAACTCCTTTAAATTAACCAACTTACTAAAAACTGCTAAGTCTTGTTCAGGAAGATTATTATCTCTTATATCTAAATAAGTTAATTTATCGGCATTGGCGGGATAAACTATGTTAGTTAAGTAATTATCCCAACATACAATTCTCTCTAATTGGGTCAAACCAGTTAAGTTTAATTCAGTAAGTTTATTAATACTACAATTAAGTTTAGTTAAATTAATAAAATCAGTTAAGTCAAGAGAACCTTCTAATCATTTATAACTAATATCTAATTCTCTTACTTTTGCTCTTTTTTCCTTAGTATTATATTTTTCTTGACTTTCTAGTCATTCTTGTGCATTTACCATATTTTTATTTCTGTATTTTTGTATATTATTGTTTAAAAATTGTATTTTTATAATCACTACATGGAACTTAATCCAAATTTAAGCAAATTAGGTAGCAGTTGATTTTAAAATTATGCTAGTTTACTATCTTTCTATTTTCTGACCATAGGCAATTTAATATTTACTTCTTTTATTTTTACTTTTTATGACTAAAATAACTACTAAACCAATTAAAACTACTGCTCCAATTGCTAAACCAATATAAAGAGCAGTTTTATCAGTTGGTTTAGCATTATCAGTATTAGCACCTTGCTGTTTTTTTAATAACTCAGCTAATGCTTTCTTTTTTTCAGATAAAAGAACTTCTTCAGCCTTAGTTCTAGTGGATTTATTTTCTAATTGTTTGATTTCTCTTTTTAAGTTAGAGATTTGCGTAGTTATTGGTAAAGATTTAAATAATTGCTTTTCTTTTTCTTGTAGTTCTTTTAATTTCTTTCTTTTAGATTCTAATTCGGCTTGGTTTTTAGCAGGATTAGATTCTAATTGAGTGATTTCAGACTGTAATTGGTTCATGTTGGATTGAAGTTGCTCTCTCTCTCTCTCTCTCTCTCTCTCTCTCTCTTATGTGATGATTATTATCATTATTTATATTATTATCATTTAACTGTGAATATTTATCAGGATATAGTTCTTTATCTAACTTCAGAAAACAGTCATCCCTATTACAAATCTCTAGTGAGTATTTTAAATTACCTTCTTTTACTAATTTAGTAGAACAGTATTTACAATAACGAATGGATTTTTCTTCCTCTTCTCTTTCTTCTTGAATTACCTTTTCATAGCAAATGGAACAATAATTGTTATTTTCATAAGGGTAAGTAGTTAAGAACTTATTAGCACATTTGTCGCAATATTCACCGTAATAGTTATCATAGCACTTGGTAGAACAAAATTTATAACCATCATTTTTGGTTTTGTGATATCAATAGGATTTTCCAGATTTAATTTCCTTATAACACTGTTGACAACTGATATACTCTACTTGATTATTTTCATTGCTTTGACTATTGCCATTTTCTAATTCTGAAATACGTTTTCTAATAGTCATTTTTCCTCCTTCATAGCCACTCCAGAAGAGGTAACCAACATTAGGGTAAAGCAAGCTAGTTGCTCCTTTTAACAAATTTAAATTTATTTTGCCGATAACTTTTTCTTTTTCTAGACATCAATTTAATCATTCTTGAAGTTTGTCAGGAGAGTTTCAAGTTTCGTAGGCATTATCAGTTAATTTTTGTAATGTTTCTATTAAAGAATCACAATAAGGTTTTAAGTTAGAATTTAAAGATTCAGAGTATTCTCGAGAAAGTTCTAATAATTTTTGTGCTAGTCGCTGAAGATCATCAGCACTGAAATTATGATAATTTTTACTTATTAAACCTTTTATTTCATTGGATAAGGAATAATCACTTGAATTTGAACTATTTTGATTTTGACTGCTTTTGTTTTTTAAATATTTGAGTCTTTCGTATACTTTTTTAAAATGATTAAAACCATAATGCTCAGTAGGGTCAACTCCTTCTGGAACATTATAAACTAAACTGTAAACTTTATCACATATTTCCCATATTTTTTTTGCTTCTTTATTTTGTTCTTCTTGGTTAGTAATTCCCTCTATTCTTTTTAATTCTCCTTCTGCTCATTTGACTCCTTTGTATTCCTTGCAAAGCCAATTACCACCCTTACTACCTTCCCTTAGTTCTTTCCTATATTTTTGTGCGTCCATGATAGTTTTTTTACTATATTATAGTTTTATAAAAAGCCAGGTGCAACTTGGATATTTTAAAAGTTTATTTTTTTATTCAGATGAAAAGAAAAATAACTACTAGAACTAGAATAATGATCTCAAAGTTTAGATTTTGTTTTCCATATTCACTATCAATTTCTTTTTCTATCAGAGGGTGATAAACAAGCAGATGATTTATCTTTTCTCTTCAGTTATAAAGGTATGGCTCAATTTCTTTCCTTATTTTCTCTCCCTGCCTTATATGTTTTCATTTTTCATCTTCTATTTCTGAATAAGGAAGAAAAATAAAATCGCTTTCCAGTAATTTATTGTTTCTTAAGCATTCCTAAAGCAACTCTAATTCTTTTCTTCACTTAACATAATTACTTTCTCTTATCCTCTCTTAAAAATAAAAAGTAAATAATTAGCACCAATATTGCTCCGGCTAGTAACTTATCATAAGCACTAAACTTAGGTAAATACAAGCCTAATGGTGCTGAAGGTGCTGGTGGAGTTTTGCTTTTTTCTTCAATTTGTTTATCCCTTTCTTTATTTTTATCTTTTAATTTTCTATTTTCAGTTTCCAGCAAAACCACTCTTTTACGAGCCCTTTCTTTTTCCTCATCGCTTCTATTAGGATCATCAATGATAGTTTTTAGTCTTCTGATTTCCTCATCATTTTTCTTTACTTCTTTTTCATCTTTTTCCCTTTCCTTTCTTAATCTTTCTATTTCTTCCTGATTAACTTTCATTTGAGTTTTTCACTGTTCATTTTGAATTTCTCATTGTTTTAATTTATTATCAACACCGCCGTCATCATCTCCACCGCCTAGCACATCTCCCACCAGTCCACGAGCAGTAGGACTTAAAACCATACTAGCTCCAAAAGTAGGAACCGCAAAGACAACTCCAATAATATCTCCAGCTAAACCCGAAAGTCCGTATTTTTTCTTTGCCATATTATTTATTAGTTATTTGTAATTTAATTTCGTTTAGTTGATTAGTTAATTCTTTTAGGGTTAGGGTGTATTTTTCTATTTCTTTGGTTCAGAGTGTTAATTGAGTTTGGGCTTGATTAATCAATTTTTCAACTTGCTTTATTTTTTCTAATTTATTCATATTCTTTATTCGATTTTTTTGCATATTTCTCCTAAAATTATTGATAGTTTACTAATATTTTGGTTGAATTCTCCGATATATTGATTTCTTTGCAATGACATTTCCTCTTTAGTTTGTTTCAATTGTTCGGTCAATTCTTTCAAACGTTCATCTATTGCTTCGGTAATGGTTGGGATAATTTCTTCAGTAGTAGGTTTTTTTGGTTTCTCATATTTTCCATAGAAGTGTGGTAATTGTTTGCTGTCAAATAATTTTCAGAAGAATTCTAGCATTTCTCCGATTTTAATTCCTGGTTGAGTTGGTTTCTCTTTGGTAGCAAATTCCTTTTTAATCTCTGGCAACTGTTTTAAGGTTTCAGGATGAGCAATAAATTTTCTTCAAAAAGGTAAAAATTCATCTTTAAAACTCATGGAGTTAAATCTATTTACTCATTTATTATCTTCTTCGTTTAAAGTATCGGTTTCTTTCCAATGTTGAGGGAATTGATTGGCAATACCAACTCTTTCGGCTTCTTTTTTAAAATCCCCCAGTGTCCAACTAAAATCTAAAGGATTGCTCAAACGACCAGGACGATAAACAGGAGGATCTATGAGGTGAAGGTAATTAGTAGCAAAAATTCAAAGGTTCTTACTTTGGGCATCTTTACTAATTCCTTCCATACAGGACTTTAAAAATATTAGTTTAGTATATTCTATGATAGCGTTATGTGTGCTAATATTGTCTGCTTCGTCTACGAAAAGAATATAACGCACTTCACTATTAGCAGTATCTCTTGAAAATCCATAATCATCTTCTAGCACGTTTTCTATATCACAAAGGGTGAAAATAAACTTATTTAAGGGGTCAATTCCTATTTCATTGTCTTCTTTGCGAGGAGTTAAGTTTGAACCTTTTATCTCAATGAGAGGATAAATATCAGCCTCGTATGCTAATTTCCTTACTATCGAAGTTTTCCCCGTTCCCCCTGTTCCGTAGAATAAAGCATTATTATCTTTTTCAGTAACGGGATCTTGCTCGCCACGAATTGGATTAATAACCACTTTTTCATATCAATCTTCAATCAAATTATTTCATTTAAAACTTTTGGTCTTACTGTCTAGTTCTAATTCTCCATGACCTTTACTTTTGGCTAAAGTTCTTTGTTCTTCAGTCAGTTCATTTCATAGTGACGGAGGAAAATGAATAGTGTAATCAGCGGCTACATCAAAAATAGTAACATTTTCTTCTCCGCCCATTTCGTTAAGGGTCTTTTCGAAACTATCCTTTTTACGAACCAGTCAATTTTCATTTCAACTCTTTTTTTCTCTGTTTCTGCGTCAATGAAATTTCTTTTTTTTAATCATCTCTTGTTCTTTTTTCTTTTTGTCGGTCTCCTCTTGCGTCTTGGTTTGTTGATTTTCATCCTTTGCATGTCTTTCAGCCTGAATTAATCAGTTAATGGCCTTATCTAAGTTTTCTTTTTGATTTTCTAAGGCTTCTTGTTGAATAGGATTGCCTTCAGTCTCTCATTTTAAAAATTTTTGACAAGTAGTTAGTAAAGAAGAGTATTCATTTGGTTGAGCCTTAGTTACTTTGTTAATGGTTTCTTGAATTTGCATTTCTAATTGTTGTCTTTGTTGTTCGGGTAGGTAAATATTGAAGTAAAAGATTACTGCGACAACTAGTAAAAGAATTATTATCTTTAATTGTTGTTCTTGCTCTTTTTCTATTTCTTTTCCTAGTATGTTTACCATGTTTATTTTCTTAATCTACTTAAAAATTCAGCTCTTTTTAATATTCGCTCCTCAGCAAGATTTTCTATTCTTTTCCGTTCAGCCTCAGTTAATTCTCTAGGTTCAGGTTTCTCTTTTTTAGTGAGTAAGTAAACTGAGATAATTAGCAAATTGATTAGAACTAGAATTAAAGTTCCGCGTTGTCAAGGTTCTAATTTACTTTCTAGTTCCTTAGTGTATTCACCAAGTTTGTTCTTAAGTTCTGCTGAGTTAGTCATGTTAGAAGTCGTAATAATAGTTTTCTTCTTTAGATTTAGAGGATTGAGAATAAAAGTAAAGAATTACTAATAAAACAATACCAGTAATGATGATTAGGTGTTTGTTTTGGAAAAAGTTTTGATTAGGGTTAGAGTTAGGGTCAGTTTGGAAAGGGTTGAGGGGATTGGGAGCTTTGGATCCCGAACTACCGAAAGGATCAGTGCCATTAGAACCAGGGATTTGTTTTTTCTGCCTTGGAGGTTTATTTTCTAATTTGTCTTTTATTGCTTGTATAAAGTCATTAATGTGTCTGTCAGGATTAAAATTATCACCAAGTCCTGCTGATTTAAGTTGATTTTTTCTTTCTAAGACTTTTTTTCATTTATTCTTGGCTTCAGTAGCAAGAATTGTAAACTTCTTCTTTTTGTCTGGATCAGTTTCATTCCTAGCCTTTCTTTCGTTTTCTTCTATCTCTTTTTGTAATTTCCTTTCCTCTTGATTTAACTTCTGTAATTCCTTGGCTTCACTATAAGCAACTTTCTCAATATCTGTCTTCAAGGCTTCTGTCTCCCGGCGAAAATCATCTATTATCATATCAAGATAACTAGCAAAATCATCTCAAATAATACAAACACCGCCAACAGAACTATTGCCACCTGTTTTCATTTGCAAACCGCCGAGTGCTTGGTTAACTTTACTGAGTAAGTTTTGTTTATTCTTTTCAAACTCTGCTTGGTTGTTAAAAGTTGTCAACTTCACTTTAGCATTTTTTAGTTCTGTAATATCATCGAAGAATTTAGCCAAGGTTTGGCAGTCTTCTTGGAGATTATGAGCTCCTCCGTATTCACAACGACCACCATCCCAGTATCCAGCATCTCCTTTATAGCGGTCATCTCCTCTCCTTTTTTGGCTTATTCGTAAAGAAGCAGCACTGGTAAATAATTCTTCGATTGTTTTTGCGTTATGTGTCATTCTAGAGAAAAGTTATTTTGTTTGTTTTTTTTAAAAAAATAAAGGCTAAGTTAGGGTAAAAGGGTTAAAAGGAAAGGATTAGTTGTGGTATGGGAGAGGGTAAAAAAGAGTAAAGGGCTAGTAGAAATTAATCAATCAGATAACAATTCCTCACTCATAAATGGTTAGTAGAACGGTCATTAAATCAAAAAACTAATCGATAAAACTTATTTTGATAACTAGTTTCTCATTTGAATACTTTTCGTTTTCCGGCATACTTAGTTGGTCTTAACCTTCTACCATTTAATCTCTTTAAAAACTCAATAATCGTTTTATTGGTAATCATTTTTCGACCTTTCTTTTGCTGATAATAGCCCGTGATAGTAAGGGAAATTATTCTCTTTCCGTTAAAAATAATCTTAAAATCATAAGTTCAGCGTTTTTCTCCTTTGACTACTTGATAATCAATTAATCTAGCGAGCATACAAGGGAGTTCTTTTTCTTAATAAGGGCTTAGTAATAGTAATCTTTATTTGGGAAGGGTTAAATAAAGAGTTGGCATAAGTCATTAACCGATCGAGGGTAAATTTCTCAATTTGACAAAACAGTATTTCTTCTAATTCAGGAATACTTAAATTAATCCTTTCGGCTAATTCTTCATCAGTTAGATTATTATCTTGCTGATAAGCGAGGATTCTTTGGCAAATATCAAACTTAGCCACTTGTAAAGGAGTCGGATTTTCTGGTAAGTCATAGTTTACTTCTTGATTATTTTTGGGGTCTTCTATCCTCTCTAAATATTTCTTAAACTGTTCTTTGGTTTTTTTACTTACTATTGGCTTAGAGTTAATTGTTTTAATTTTTTTCATAGGGAATATGTAATATAAATGGGATGGGTTAGGTATAAATTAGTTTTACTAAATAGTTATTCATGGATGATTTATTTCCTAAGATTAGGGGAGGGCTTGGGTTGAGGTAAAAAATTAGTGCTTAGGGTTGGGATCATATTAGTTTACTTATATTCATTTAATCTCCTTGCAGAAAAATGTCTAA
>CAJVPS010002727.1:0-11615 GCA_910591765.1 Ambispora leptoticha
TTATATATATATAGTTTATAATAAAATAAATATCTTTACTATTGTTTAATCTATGAATTCTATAGTTACTTGAAATTACTACTGCTACAGTTACTTGAAATTGCTATTGCTACTTGAAACTGACATTGCAAAGTTTTGCACAGAATTTTAAAAAAAAAATTAAAAAATCTGCGCAGACCTACATTTTGCTACAGATCTGCACAGATTTTTTAATTTTTTTTTCTTTACTAATTGTCACCAGATTTGAAGTTTTGTGCAGATTTTGGACCTGAAGATCTATGCAAAACTATACTCTTAAAAATTTTCTAATGAATAGTAATCTGCACAATTTTTATTAATATCTGAAAATTAATTTAATCTAACTAAAAACAAAAAGAAAAGTACAGATTGCTAATCTAATAATTTTTTTTATATTAAGATTTTTTTTATATCTATATCTATTATACTATATCATCTCTATATCTAACATCTCATTCTTATTTCAAATAAAAACAGAATATAGATATACTTATTATAGATATATATATTATAAAAAATTATGTTTTAGATGGACATGAAATAAATAATAATAATTTGATATTACATATCCCATCATTGAATATTTTAGTATATTATTAGATATATTAATAATTCAGTACTACATATCTTATTCTTGATTAATACTTGAGTGTATAATAATTAGTAATTTGGTATTATGTATCTTATTCTTGATTAATACTTGAGTATATTATAATAATTAGCAATTTGATATTATGTGTCTCATCCTTGATTGATATTCAAATATATTATAATAGTTAGTAATTTGATACTATATATCTCATTATTGAATACTTTAGTATATTACTAAATATATTAATAACTTAACACTTTATATCTTATTCTTGATCGATACTTAAGTATATTATAATAGTTAGTAATTTGGCATTACATATCTTATCATCAGGTGATATTTAAATAAATTATATAAAGCTAATAACTACTAACAATTCAGGATTAACTATAGATAAAATAAATTGATAATATAATCTAATAATATTTTTTGATAACATAACTTGATAATATTTTTTGATAGCATAATCTGATAGCATATATATAATAATATTATCAATAGTATTTTTTTGTGATATACTTAGCATAAATATTTGATAGCATTAATTGATAGTATAATTAGATAGCATATATATAATATATAAGATAGTAATTAGATAATATTAATCAATATAATTATATAATGCATATTTGATAGTATTTCCTGATAATATTTATAATATATATATCAATAGTAATTGCATATACATATTTGATAATATACTTACTCTTACAATAATAATATATAATTAGATATATCATTAGATATTTTTTTTTGCCATGTAATCTAATAACAGAAATTAGCTGAACTAATATATATTATATTACATGTGAGTGATGATAAAAATTTGCTATGATTATTATATTTTTTATAGATCATAAGATATCTAAGTATAATGATGTAAATACAAATTCATTATCATATTTTTTATAGATTATAGAATATCCAAGTATGATAATATGAACATAAAATTATTATTATATTTTTTATAGATCATGAATATTCAAATATGATAACATGAATATAAATTCATTATCATATTTTTTTATAAATCACAGATATTTAAGTGTAATGATGAATTTATGACTAATTATCACTTATCATCATACATAATCTAGATTACCGTATTCTCCCAAAAATAAGCACCATCTAAGAATAATGAATAAATAAGAGTTACACATCTCATGTATGAAAACTGTTCAGGAATAATCACCATCTTCATTTGCTATGTTGATTGAGTAATGCTTATTCTCAGATGAATCCTGGCAAGTATTCTAGAAATCCTATTTTTGAGTCCAAAAAATGGTGCTTATTTCCGGGAGAATATAGTAAGTAGAAATAATATAATTATGTTATTTTTACTATTTTTGATAATATATTTTCTTATTTTTTTTGTATCTAAATTAGTTCTGGTTAAAAATATCTAGATAAGAGATTTATTATTAGAGTAGATTCAGCCTTTATAATATTTAATCTTGAAGTTATAATTCTCTAAAGTTAAAATTCAGTATGCAAGTCTTTTAGAAATTTTTGACTTATTAAATAAACTCTTTAAAGTATTATAATCAGTTATTAAAGTGAAAGAAATATTAGAATATAAATATGATCTGAATAATTATATTATCTAAACTACTACTAAATATTCTAATTCTAGTATCCTAGTTATGATAAAAAAAAGTTTGGTCATGTGATTTTCTGATCAATATCCAGCACTTAGCTATATCATGTTATTATAATTGATATCAGAGTAATAACATACTTTATAGATCTTTAATTAGCCAAGTCAAGAAAATAATAACTTTATTATTAACTTTATTATAATATTATAATAATAAATATTATATAATTAATTATAATAATATATTTTAGTATATTTAGTTTTTGCCTGTCTTTATAATTATTTTTATCTATATATATGTGATCTCAAGTGAAGATGTATAAATAATTTTATAGAATAAGCTATCTATTAATCTTTATTATAAAAAAAAGATTTTAAGTTAATATAATTATTGTAAAAATTCAAATAAAATAAAAAATTCATTTATCTTTATGTTTGAATGAATATGTAATTCTAAGTGAAAATTCAAGAATAATTTCAGTACTGTTATCATTATTTCTATAATCCAGATTTCATGAAAAGAATTATCTGACTGCCAAATATTTCACAATATCACATAATCTCTGACTTTCTATTTTTCAGCATTTTTCAATATCATATTCATAATTGTATCCATATCTTTTTTTTGTAATATTCTTTAGCACATGAAATTGTATTATGCTCTCTATTTTTTTTATATTTTCTAATACATATTGTTGATACTATTGATCATAATGATTTCCTCTCTTATTTTTTTTCTTTTGCAAAAGCGGATTTGAGTTTGCTAATTCATTCTGTAAGTTTAGTGATTTCTGATTGAATAGTTTGAAGTTTGATTTACAGATCAGTATTATATTCTTGGATTAACTTATAATTTTCTTATTAGATAACTAATTCAGAGCTTTGATAATGAGATATTTTTTAGCACATATTATTAATACTATTGATTATAATAGTTTTTTCTTATTTTTCCTCTTCAGCAGTAGCTGATTCAAGTTTGTTGATTCATTCCATGAGTTGATAATTTTTGTTTAGACAGTTTAAAGTTTGATTTGCAGGTTAGTATTACATTCTTAGATTAGCTTATAATTTTCTTGTTTGATAACTAATTCAGCAACTTTGATAGTGAGATATTTTTCAATATATATTATCAATAATATATATATTATGATAATTTTCTAGCATTTTTCAGCATAATTATTCATATTTTTCAGTATAATAGATCACGCTACTCTTTTTTTAGTCATTCTTTACTGCTACTTAACCTATTAATATAATAAAAAATTATATAGAATTAGAATAGTATCACTTTTAATATAGTAGTTAACAAAAAAATATATAAAATAAATAGCTGTTAAATAAAATAAAAATAAAATTATGTACAAAATCTTTTCTTCAAGAGAAATACTTGTAAAATTGCTCTATAAAAATTATAATTTTAAACTCATTAGTTAGATTCTTTCTATCAAAAAAGATGACAAATTTATTAGATTTTTTAGTTCAAAAAAGGTGAAACATATCATTAATTGAATGATTTGATTAATTTGAGTTTAAGACTTTTAGCTAAAAAAAACATAGGAATAAAAATAAATTAGTTAATAATCAATACATGAAATCTTCTTTATTCATCTCATAATTATCTTTGAAAATGCTCATATTAAATAATATCTATAAATGATAAAATTAGTCTAATCACTCTCTCTTACCTACTATTACAATTCATAATTTTCTTCAAATTCACAAAATTCTAATTCACCTATGACAGTACCAAATCTATTGATCTTTATTACAAGAAAAATAAAAATAAAACTGCATACATTATCTTTTCTTAAAGAGAAATACTTATAAAAATTATGTTATAGAATTATAATTCTAATATATTGATTAGGCTCTTTTTATCAGAAAAGATGATAATTTGGATTAGATCCTTTAAATGAAATATATTATTAATCAAATAATTTAATTGATCTGAATTTAAGACTTTTAGCTAGAAAAAGTATAGGAATAAAAATAGATTAGTTAATAAATTAATACATGAAATCTTCTTTATTTCATCTCATAATTATCTTTGGAAATATTCATATTAAATGATATTTGTAGATAATAAAATTATTCTAATCACTCTCTTCTACTTATCATTACAGTTTATAATTTATCTCAAATTCATAAAATTCTAACTCATCTGTGATAGTATCAAATCTGTTAATTTTTATCACATAAAAAGCTTCAAATTAACTTCATGATTATAAATATCTAAATAAAATAAAAAATTCACTTATCATTTAAACTAAAATATAATCACAAGTGAAAGTACAAGCAAAAAAAAGCTTTAGGTTAACACTAAAAAATGAAAATCAAATTTAATAATCATTTACTAATTAAATCAAAAGATTATGATAATTAATAGTTTCTTGTAAACTTCCAAAAAATTATCTTTATTAATTCAGTAATACAATATAGTAGAAGGATTACATATATATAAGAGGCAATTTACAATAGATAATTAAGAATATAAATCTCTATAATATAAATACATAAATGTATTAAAATTGAATATTTTTGCTAATATTATTAAAATTATATAATTTAACACAGCTATATTATCAAGAAACAAAATAAGTAGAAGCAATTTTAAAGATAATATCCAAGTAATTATGATGACTGGATTAAAAAAAAGATTAAAAAAAGTATATATATATCCTATCTTCTTTAATAGTTCCTATTTAAATCTCTGAATCCAAAGTGTACTTCAGCTACTATCATATAAAATTGATAATGAACTTCTATTATAATAATCCAATATATGAGTATGCAACCTGTGACTATTGCTATGAAAGATGCAAAAATAAAAGAGAAATTGATACAAATCTAATATCAAAAAAAAAAGCTAAACTGGAGATTGATCTAAATATAGTTATTCAAAGTATAAGTATTGCAAGTGATACTAATATCTTCTAAATTAACATTATCTTAAAAGAACTATTTTCAGAGCAAGATGATCTTATTGAAAAACAAATAATAAATCCAGGTAATATTCAAAATGATCAATATGATAATAATATTAATAAACTTCTTTATAGTTTAGATGAAATAGCAGAATATATTAATATAAAATTTCTAAATTCAGAAAGCAATAATGAATTCATAAGATTGATCTTTGAAGTAGAGCTGGATCTATAACTTGTTAAAAGTATTTCTTGTGATCTTTAGTTAGAAGCATTTAATTTAGAAATAGCTAAAAGTAACTTTCTTTAACTTGTAAAGATAGTTCTTTTTGCAATTAAGGCCAAATCTCAGTATTACTAAAAAGTATATAATATATATCTAAATTGCAAAGAGAAGAGATTTGCTAATCATGCAATAATATATCTTGATTGCACATAATATGAGAATTATTAATGATAAAGATCTGAAAATTAATCAGTAAAGTATATAAGTAAAGTTGAAACTCTAATAAATAGATATGCTTGTGAAAAAAATATTATACTTACTATTGATTCTCAATAGTATTATATTTTAGTTCAAGTTTAGTATCTAGAAGCTCATCCATATTCTCAATATCAAAGAATCTAATTTCTTACAAAGATAAAAGAATGAATTAAAGAAAATATTAAATACAATATTTAAAATTATGAGTTTTATAAACATCTTTATAATGAGAGACTTATCAATTCTGAAGTATATATAAGAGAGCAGATATACTATTAGATATCTATTTTTAGTAAAAAGATATATATAATAGATACTAAAAATCAGCTCATATTAGTAAAGTCTTATATTGAATAATCTGAATTTGTGATAAAAGATTTTAAAATTATATATTATATTAAAAATAATTTCATGAAGACTCTCAAATTTGTGACACCATTATTCAATTATATTGGTATTGAAAATATAAACAAGATTATTGTAAATTCTATATTTAAAACTAATCAAGAGTGCTTCAAGTTCTTTATTGTAAATACTAATTATAATGGGTATGATATATCTTTAGCATATTTATATCTTTTAATATTTGATAGTACTAAACAAGTATATTATAATCTCAAGAATCAAATCAATATAAGAGTATAAGTTCTCTGCAGATTTTTCACTAGTCTTCAAAAAATAAATCTATTACTAGTATTTTATCTAGTTGACAAAGATACTGAAGAGATCTCAGTTGTGAGTGAGATATGATTGGATATTACTAATCTTCAGCTATATTATTGACATCTTAAATATACTATTAGCAGATAGTTAAAGGACAAGAAATCAAAAATAAGTACATATACTGTAGTAAAAGCTTCAGAGATTTACAAACAGTTTGATTTTATTAACTTTTTCTGGATACCAAATCAAAATATTAGAAATCTATATTCAAAAGATTCTATTAAAGAACTCTTGAATATAGTAAAAAGATATATGAATATGCATTTACTCATGCCAATAATCAAGCATATTTTCTGAAGCTCTGCTGAGATCTATCAAAGCTATGTGAAAAAAATTTATCAGTTTTGCTATAGCCATAATCTTGCTAAATTGTGGAGATACCTATAGATAAATTGGTATAATAAAAAAGACTGAAAGCTTTTTTTTCAATTAGCATATCCAATTGTCATACCATTAGTATAAATCATTATGATTACAGAAAGTTATTAGTGAATTCTTAAATATAACTATAAATATACTTATAATTGATCATATCTGAACCATCTTATTCAAATCCTTATAAAATAATTAATACCTGATTTTGATCTCAAAATGAATTAATTTAAAGAAAATTAAATATTTTCATCATGGTAAGATGATTTTAAAATTAATTAGAGAAAAGCAACAATCATGAAAATCTAGTCTAATATGGATGAAACCTATCATATTGACATAAATAACTAGATATATTCTTGCCCAGCATATCTTCATAGTTATTATCTTATCTGTAAGCATTTTGTTATAAAGAAAGGTGATATCTATTTCTGATTTATCTTCTCAGAAATAACACATTAATATGATTATTCTTTACTTACTTTTGAAAAAGATAAAGTATTAGCAATCAATTTAGTAAATAATTCCTGATCTCAATATAGAATGAATAATCTTGATAAAGCAAGTACTAACTTACAAGATATATCAATAACTGATCTTGTTGAAAAAGAGAGCTTGAGTATTATTAACTTATTAATAATTATAAGATATAATACAATTAATAAAAGACAAAAAAAATTGCTTCTTATAAAAAAACTATAAAAACTGTATTATCTTATATGAATGAGAAATAGATAATGATCACTTTGTAAATATCTTTGATAGCTTGTTGAAACTAATAATAAAAATAATTAATGAGTGTCAGGAGGTATTATAAGGCTATAGTCAATAAGAAACTGAAAAATTAAAAGGAAAAAAACTTACATTTTGATTATGTTAATTCTAGAAAAAAAAGAAAATTAAAGTCATTTAGCATGTTATAGTATTGTAGTAAAGCTAATAATAAAGTTATTATTTTCTTAACTAAAGATTTACAAAGTGTATCATTACTCTAGTATCAGTTATAATAATGTGATATAGCCAAGTACTGGATATTAGTTAATAAATTACATAACTGATACTTTTTTTTGCTGTGACTAGAATATTATTCTAATTCAGTTACATAATAATTTTTCTTAGTGTTATTTATTCTTTTACTAATATAAGTATAAGTGATTATATGTTTATTATCTTTTTCATCTTCTTATATCAAAATTATATCTAATTTAAAGCTAAAAGTATCAGTATATAGAATAAAAGATTTCTCAAAATCTGAATAGATTAATATAGATATAGTAATCAATCTATTTTTCAATTTTTCAAATGCTTTTTAATATTCAATAAATTATTTAAAAGATTAATATTTTCTTATTAATTAATTTAAAAATATTATTATCTTTGCAAAATTTCTTACAAAATATTTATAATATAAGACTAAGTCAAGAAATCTTTTCAAGATAGTTAGATTTGTCAGTCTAGAAAACTGTTCTATAGCTGAGATTTTAACTGAATCAGATTTCAAACTATTTTTGCTGATGATATAATATATTTTAGAAAGATAAATATAATTTTATCAAATTGATATTTACTTGGTTAAAGTTTTAGATCACTTTCTTTAAGCTTGTTAATACTTATTTTAGATATGTAAGATGTTTTTCAAAAGTATCTGAAAAGATATTAGTATTATTAAGATAAATAATCATAAACTTTCCAAGATAAGATTTGAATATTTTGTTCATTAAGCATTAAAAAGTAACTGATATATTATTTAATTCAAAAGGTATAATATTAAATTCATATAGATTATTAGTAATAATAAAGGCTATTCTCTTTTTATCTTCTGATTTTACTTCTACTTACTAATATTTAAAGACTAAATCAAGTATTGAGAAATATTTTGCTTTGTTAAATGCATCAAGCAAGTCATCAATTCTAAATAAAAAAATTATTCTCTTTTTATAATTTTATTTAGTTAATGTTAATCTACATAAAATTTATATTTTTCATGCTTTTTCTTGACTATTACTATAGATACAGATTATGAACTATCTGATAATGAGATGATATTTTGCTGAAGCATTCTTTCAATTTCTTTTTTTATAAATTTTTTCTCAATAGATAAGCATCTATAATATAATTTTAAAGTTATTGATTCTTCAATTTCTATATTGATCTTATGTTAAATAATTATAGTTTTTCTAGATTTTTTATTAGAAAAATCTTGATATTTATCTAGTAGCTCTTCTAGTTATTATTTTTATTCTAATATTAGATCATTCTCATTAGAATTTTTTTCTTTATTATTTTAATAAAGCAGTTCTAATATTAATTTTATCTATTTATAATACTAATTATTTTTATTATATTTGTAATATTAATTAATAAATAATTATTAGCATGAGGATATTTATTTAAATCAGTAATTTTATTTCTCTTTAATTCTTCAAATGTTAAGTAAAAGAATTTTTCTTTATCAAGTTGAATATAATATTCTTTTACTTACAAATTTAAAGCTTTTATTTATTTATCTAAACTTTCTTGAATATTCAAAAGCAGTTGGTTAATATCATTATTCTCTTCATATTTATCTTTATTTTCTTCTTCTATTACAGATTTCTTTTCTTTAAATTTATCAGTTGAATCAAAGTCTTATTAACCTCTTTTTGAATTTTCAAGTTCTTTACAAGTTAATATTAACTAAATTTTTGAGATCTTTACTAGTGATAAAAATATTGCTTATACTATTTTCTTATTAAGTTGTATAGCATATAATTGACTAGAATTATTATGAATTAATATTTTAATATTTTCAGTATATCTAGTATTTACAGTATAAGTTTTTACTTCTATTTCTTTATAAGTTAAGGAAGATCTAGAAGTAAGTTAATAAAATATTTCTTTCAGTACTTCAATTACAATATATAAATCTATTATTATGATTTCTTGTAGTAAAATAATAAGATCTTCTAATTCTAAATATCTTACATTAAAATTAGCATTTGTTTCATAAGCATATTCTGATATTTTTTCAATATTATATAAATTATTTTCTTCTTTAATCTTATAATACTTTTCTAAATATGTAATAGATATCTTAATTTATTTCTTTTGTTTTTCAAATTATAATAGGTCTTTAATCTAGCTTATAACTGCTTTATAAGTATAAGCCTAATTATTTTTTAGTATAAGATCATAGTCTCTATTCACAGTTACTAATACTTTAATCTTGATTAATTCAGTTTCCAAAGTAATTGATAAATCAATTACTTTTTCAAGCATTTTCTCTCTTTGACTATTAATATCAATTAGATTTATTATACTAGATCTTTTGAATTTTTCAATCTATCTTCTTTAAGAATTATTAAGTGACTATATTACTTACAGCATCACTATTAATTATTACTTTGCAAGATTAATTATTGATAAACTCATTAATATATATAGTATCTATAGGTATTTGTTAATTTTTTTGATTTTCTTTTTTATTTTTCATTAATAATTTCTTGAGCTGATCATTATCAATTAAAGATTTTTTAGTTATGAATGCACTCTCATCTTTCAAAGATATATTTAAAAATTTAAATACTCTTTAATATTTAAGTAAGTATTCTGTTTATTATTATTATTATTATTGTTATTATTATTTCTTCTATTATTTTGTTATTGTAATTATTATTATTCTAACTATTATCATTCTTTCTTGAACTAGAGCATCTACTAATAATATAATTAGTATCTTTATAGTTATAACAGATAATAAAGTTTCTTGAATTATTATTATTAAAGTTATTATTATTGAAATTATTATTGAAATTATTATTATTATTATTAAAGTTATTATTATTATTATAATTATTATTTTTTCTATTCCTGTATTTACTTATAATATGACCAAATTTTCTATAATTATTATATCTAATAGAATTATTTTTATTATTAAAGCAATTATTAGATTGATTAGAAGTTGCTAACTTTTCTAACTTGAAAGTAATACTTTCAATTTATTCTGCTAACTTATTAATTTCAGTATTTACAGATAGTATAGTAAACTATTTAATATAGTATTATATTATTAAAAATTAGAACTATAAATAATTATTATATTAATTACTTCTTCTAATATTGCAGGATGGATTAGATTTATAAAGAATTTAATTTCTGACCTAAGTTCATTTATAAAGTAAGATATATATAAGTGATCTAGATAGATATTGATAAATATACTCTTCTAATTAATTTTCTAATAGTTATAATATATTATTCTATACTTTCATCAGATAATTATTTTTTATTTTAATTATTATTGCTATCCATAGAGTCAGTCATGATTTCTAAAATACTTTTCAAATTAATATATGAATGAAGCTTCTTTTGTATTTTGATTAGCTTCATCATTATAATTTCAGATTTCTGACTATTCTGGATTATGTAGCTTTTTATTAACAAATTATATAGTAGCTGAATCTTTCAGACAAGCTTCTACTATTTGAACTTTTCTTTTATTACTAATGCTATTAGTAATACAAATATTTTCAAAATCTTGAAGTTAACTAATTAGATTTTGAGTATCATTATAAAATTCTATAATTTTAATATAGTTAGTCTTCTTTGATCTTTCTAGAGCTATAGTAAGTGTTCCAATTTTATTTATCAAATCTTTAAATTTATTATCAGTAGTTGATGAAAATGATATTTCATTCTTTTTATTTCTATTTATTTCTTCTTCTTTAAGTAATATTGAGATGACAGATATATCTTGAATAATTAGTTGTATTTCTAAATATTTATTAAGTAATAATTATATTAATATTTGTTCAAGAGTATAACAATTTTGATTGGATTATCTTTTTTTAGATCTCTTTTAGCTTAGATCTTTATTTTGCACTATCTGTATAACAGATTAGCTTTGTATTACATTTTTAAGAA
>CAJVPS010002728.1:0-11612 GCA_910591765.1 Ambispora leptoticha
AGAAGAATAATTAAGTTTGGTAGAAGTAATTATTACTGAGTTAAGAGTAGTTAATTAGTATTTTTCTTTAATAAACATATATATTTTATCACATATCTTATCTTATTTTCTTCTTGTTCTATTGAGAGAGCATTTTGATCAGAAGTAAATTCACGTATATTATCTTATTGAAAAGATAATCAAATTTTGTTATAAGTAAAATATATATAAATTATCTTATTAAGAAGATAATCATATATTATCAGAAGTAAACTATATATATATTATCTTGTTAAATGGATAATCAATCATATAATTTCTTGAAGCTATAAAAATAAACAATTGTCATAAACACAATTACTATTATCATTTTAAAATAATTACATATGCATAATCTTAAAATGATAATAATCTTTTTGGTATCTCCTTTATGAAGACAAAACCAGAAATAAAATTATTAATCACAAAAGTAATTCAAGCTGGACCCAATAAAGTTAACTAATTATGAAGTAGAAAGATAACTTCAAAAATTAATAAACCTTTTTGACCCATCTCAATTATCCAGATAGCAAGAAAAGAATTTATATTGATTGGTCTATAACTTATTTATCATTAATATATCAAGAGATGGAGTATTAATAAGTAAATATTAAATACAACTTTGATTTCAAAAGTATTCAACTCATATTGCAACTGAGATTGCTGATATCATCCATAATTTACTTGAGAAAATTACTATATTTAATCAATAAAGAATATATTATACTTAGAGATCAAGATCTAGTACCTCAATTAATACCCCAGTCAGAATCTCTATATCAGTTTCATCATCATCCACTTCAGCCTCAACTTTTAATATATTCTTTACTAATCTTCTACACAAAAGAAGAGTTCCAGTTCAGTCAAGAAATATAACAGAAGAAGAATCTTCAGAAAAAGAAGAAGTTCACCTCCTTATTCTTCTAGATTTACCTCTACTATAATCTCAAAGAAATCAAGAAGAAGAGATGACAGACCAAGCTATACAAACTTTAGCCCAAGTACTCTTATCTCTTATACAAGTAATACAAAACAGATAGATTGAGCTGACAACAGTATCACTTTTCTTTTACAGTAATAGAATATGTGAATTGAATCAAGAAATTTACTCATATAGCAAATACAAATAATATAACAAATCCAAGAAAAGTAAAGATAGTACCTGCCTATTTGAGAAGAATTACATCAACTTGATATTAGCAAAGTAAACTTGTAAATACTAACTGGTCTACTAGCTGAAATGATAATGATAATAATAATTTATTTTACCAAATCTTTGTTGTTCAATTTAGAACTAATACTCAAGTCTTAGTATGGAAATAACAATTAAGATTGAGAATGCAAGGAACAAATGAAGATATAACTTCTTATGCTAAAAATATTCACATGCTATTCCAAAAATTAATCTAACAAGTACATATCCTACTACTTACTATATCAAGCAATTTATAAAAGGCTTAAAGTCAAAAATTGCCTTTCATGTGAATAAATCTAATCCAAATACTCTGAATGCAGTAATTACAGAAGCAATTAGTATCAAATCTAGTTACAAGTAAATATATCAGAACTCTCTTAATTCTATTTCACTCATGTCACAAAATCTTGACATCCTCTTTTCTATTTCAAGTCCAGCAAATGATATGAGTAGAGCCATAGCTGATCTTACAGAACAAGTAAAAAAGTTATCAACTCAGAATAATCAAAGTTCTAATAATCATCCTAATTAGAATAAAACTTGCTATAATTGTGATAAAAATAATCATATAATCTGAGATTGCAGATTATCAAAGAAGAATACAAATAATAATAGTAATAATAATATCTCAAATATTAAGTACTTCAAATATAATAAAATAGAATATTACGCCAATAGCTGTATAGAAAGAAATATGAATAACAGATAACTAGCCAATCTTGGAGCTAATATCATCCCAATTCCAGATAATAATCTTTTATTACAATAACTACAATAACTTCTAGATGGATAATCTATTATACTTCCACCTACTAATACTATCACTACTAACAATAATAATATTCTGTGTTTAAACTAGAGTTTATACCTGAAGAAGATCAGAGTACAAGTTAATCTCAAAAATCTTCAATAATATTTTTACAATAATTACTTACTGAAACTATAGAGAAAAATAAAAATCTAGAAAAAAAGAATAGAAAAATAATAGATGCAATCTATTATAAAAGAAAAATAGAAGATCAACTTATCAGAATAATAGTTGATAGTAAATCAGTCAGTAATATCATATCAGTCAGATTTTTAAGACAAGTAGGAAGAAAGATTGATAAGCCTTCCAATATCAGTCTTATAGATATAAATAGAAAGTCTGAATGACTATTAGGAGAAGTAGAAGGGTTAAAAATAAAAATTGAAAATCTAACTTAGCAAATTGATGTCCTAGTCATAAAAAAGGCAGAATATGATTTATTACTTGACAATCAATAGACAAAGCAATCCAAAGCTATTTTGAATTGGGATGAAGAACTCTTAAGTTTTGAAGTTAAAGGAGAATCTATAACTATTCCAGACATCTGTATTTAGCAGAGATTAACTATGAAATTGATCAATCTCAAGAGAGAACTTGAGAGTTCTGTTCTTAAAAATGAAGATAATGAGTTCAAATATAAAGAAGAAGAACTAATTAATTAGCTCTTATATACAGTACATAAAAAGTAAAGTAAGTAACTTATACTAAAAGTAGAAGTTCAAGAAAATCTAATAAAAATTAATAATGAAGTTATTGAACTAGAAGAAAAAGAAAGAATTTGTCAAGAGAGATTAGAAGACTATAATACCTGTATTTATAGTGAAAAAGAAAATAATTATGTTCAATATAAGAAAGAATAAGATATAAATAGACAGTTAAAGATATTACCTCAATTATCACTAAATATCACTCCAACTATGATTGAGTCAAACTTGGATCCAGAATAATAACAATATCTTCACCAAGTTCTGGATTCATATAAAGATCTTTTCAATACAACCCAGCCTGATAGAATAAATATACTTCAACATGAGATATATTTAGAAGAAGAAAGATCTATCACTCTCCACCTATACTATCAAAAATTATCTATGGAAAATATCTTTCTAAAAGAGGAGATCCAAAAGATGTTGGATAATGGAATAATATCTTCTTTTGATAGTTCTTGATTAGTATCAATAGTAATAGTAAGGAAAAAGAATGAAAAATTTTGACTATGTGTGAATTACAGAAAATTAAATAAAGTTATCAAGAAAGATTAATATCTCCTTCCACAAATTGATAAATTCTTGAACTCTTTTAAAAATGCTAAATACTTTACCATCATGGATCTTGCTAGTGAATTCTGGCAAGTAGAAATACACTTAAGAGATAGAGAAAAAATAGTATTCATTACCAATGAGAGACTATTTTATTTTAATGTAATGTCATTTGAGCTTATAAATACTTTAACTATCTTTCAAAGACTTATGAATAAAATATTTAAAGAGTATAGTGAGAAGTTCATAGTTATATATTTGGATGATGTGACTATTTATTCAGAAACTTGAGAAGAATATGTAGAACATGTACAAAAGATCCTAGAAAAACTTTGATAGGCAAATCTCAAACTACAATCAGATAAATGTGCCTTCAGAAAGAATTAGTTATCCTTCCTAAATTATATTATAAGAAAAGATAAAATTCATCCTGATCTGGCCAAGATAGAAAAAGTACAAGAATTTTTAGTACCTACTAATATCACATTATTAAGAGAATTTGTAAGACTTGTCTCTTATTACAGAAGATTTATCAAAGACTTCATCAAGATAGCAATCCTCTTACATAAATTATTTAAAAAGAATAAAGAATTCAGATGGACAGAAAAGTAGCAGATAGCTTTTAAATCACTTAAAAAATATTTAATCTCATTATCAATTATCATATATCCAGACTTTATAAAGCCATTTACTCTTTTTACTGATGCTTCTGAACTAGGATTAGATATAGTACTAGTATAATGCAATAGTAAAAAAAAGGAGCATGTAATTACCTATGCTAGTAGAAGAGTAAGCAAGGAAGAAAGCAAGTATATTGTAATAGAGTTAGAATATCTTGGAATTATTTGAATAGTCAAATTATTCAGATCTTACTTATTATCTGATATTCTATTCATACTAATTACTAACTACTCAGTATTCAAGTGATTAATTAATAAATCAAATTCTTCTGTAAGACTTACATATTGGATAATGACTTTACAAGAATACAATTTCAAAGTTGAACACAAATCTGATAGAATCTATTCAAATATTGTTCCACTTTCCAGAATATTACATATATCTATAAAAGAAAAAGACAAAATATAAATTTGAACAACTATACAAAATTATATAATTATCTTAACACATAACAATATCTGATGAATTCTCAAAGAAAAAATAGAAATGGCTGCTGGCAGAATCAAAGAAATACTTTATACAAAATTACAAACTATATAAAAGAAATAGACAGGATATTGATCATCTATTATTAATTATAAAATCAACAGAAATAGAATCAGTTCTTTATAATAATTATTCAGATATTACTTTTGAATATTTTGGAATTGAAACTACTTATAATTGAATAATGAGAAATTATTATTGACTCCAGATATATAAAGATATAAATATATATATCAAAGCCTATGATATATATTAATGAAAAGGATGACTATGCAAAAATAATAAGATGATATCCATTTAAGTAAATGCATTTTTTGAAAAGATTAAAATTGATTTGATAGGATCTCTTTCAGTAACCAGTAATGAAAATCATTATATTGTAGTTGTTATTGATTATCTAATCAAATAGGCTGAAGCAAGATCAATTACTGATACTTCTGCAAGTACAATCATTCCCTTTCTTTATGAAGATATAGTAATGAGACATGAATTTCTAAAGAAAATACTAAGTGATAGAGAAACTATGAAATAATTAAGAAGCTATTAGACAAATACCAAATCAAATACAGACTTTCTGTACCCTATCATCCTTAAACTAATAGATTAGTTGAAAGATTGAACTGAATTTTATATACTTTATTATCAAAATATGTATAGCTTTACAAGAAAAACATTTTAAGATTATTAATAAATAATTAGCCCCTAAAATCAATAACAGTTCATAAATGATTCAATAATAGTTTAGAAATACTTTAGAAATGATTCATTAACAAATTTCATTTATTTTTATCTTTTATCTTTTCTTTTTAGAATATATATTTTATTTTTTCATTTTATTTTATCATTTGTATTATCATTTAATCTACCACATGTATCTTATCTCTTATTTTTACTTGTTTATTTATTAATACTTTGCTTCAAAGATTATAATTATAATTTAGAGTAGCAAATGAGTTTAGATAGAAACTTGTAAAATCTCAAAGATATATAAATATCTCTGCTTTAAGATCTGAAATAAATATATTTGAATAGCAATAATTTAATTATTTTTTGAAAACACTTGAGTTATACTTATCTTGTAATTTTTCTTTGATTTTTGTCTTGATATCTTACTTTCATTTATCTCTTTTATCATAATAAATTATATTCTAATTATTTATAAGTTTTTCTTGTTTGAAAAACTTAGATAGTAAATATTCTCTACTTAAAATAAGCCAAGTATATTTTATTTGATTTAGAAGATTCTTATAAGCTTTCTCACATATAAAAACTTAGTTTAGCATTTGTTATTTTAGTTTAGCATTTGTTACTTTTGTTTTGTATTTGTTATATTTGGCATTTGTTATCTTGATTTTAAATATTTATTACTTTTATTTTTGATATTACTCCTTAGTTTAGTATTCATAATCACAATTTCATTTTTATACTTTTATTTTATTTTATTTTTGTCTTGTATTGATATAATACTCATAAGTATTAACACTTAAAAATCTTTAGAATAATCATTATTCTCTTAATCTTTATAAATAATTTAATCTTCATCCTCAAAACTTATTATAAACTATATTCATGATAAAATTTATCTTTCAGAATATAGTTTGTAATAACATCTTTGTCATCAACTTTATTAACTTTATTAAACTGATACTATACAAAAATATAATACTAAGTTTAAAAATATTATAAGATAAATTAAAGATATGAGAAAATTAGATCAAGTTATATATTTTATTGATAATCTCAAGCCTATAACTAAAATAACAAGTAGAGATGAAAGCCGTAACTAGCTGCAACTCTGTCACAATTCTCTAATTAGCTGCCGTAACTCTGTCGCAATTCTTTGATTGGCTGCCGCAAGCCACAATTAGTTGAGGAGTCATCTTTAATAACAAGTATTAGAAACTTTTAATATTATCTGAAAACTTATAATTCATTATAATATAGTTATATTTAATATTGATTATCCTCTTAAAAGTGATAATAATAATCATAATTAGAAATATAAAAGAAATTAGAATTTTTCTTATAATAATATACATAATAATACTAATCTCACATTTATAAAACTAGATTATGCTGAAAATTCTTATTAATCTAATAATATTAATAGTAATAATAATAGTAATAATTATAATAGAAATAATAATAATTATAATTATTATAATTATAACAAACTGGATTATTTTGTTAAGAATTATTATTCAAAAGAAAAAGCTAAAGTAAATAATATTAAAGATAATAATAATAACTAAAGATAACTTCTCAATTATTATAACGTGATAATAAATAAGTATTTTTTAGTTATAACTAGTTACAACTTATAAAATTTTAAAATTATAATATATTGTAACAGATGATAAATAAGCATCACATACTTATTATATCATCTCTAGTAAAGATAGCTCCTCAACTAATTGCAGCTTGCAGTAGCCAATCAGAGAATTATGACAGAGTTGCGGTAGCCAATCAGAGAATTATGACAAAGTTGCAGCTAGTTGCAGCTCCCATCTCTAATCTCTAGTAATAATATAATTATCATATAAAATAATAATATTAAATTTACTTATCTTGAAAATAATTATAAGAAACTTCTAAAATTTAATAACTATGTAAATAGAAAGTCTACTTGAATTTTGCTTGATAGTAAAATATTATAAAATTTTATTAATAAAATATATATTTAAAATAATTAATTACAAATATATAATATGAATTTAATTACTGTAGAACTTACTGATAATCATAAAAAGAAAGTTAATTTATTATAATAATCAAGAAATTAAAGTTAGATACTTATTATATATCTGGTATTAATATATAAGTTCTTAATATTTAATACTATAGTTTTATACTTAGTAAATTATAACTTTATCATATTAATCTTATTATATTGACTGATATAATAATTTTATAATATTTAACTATAACAAATAAAGTGATCAAGATTAATACTAGTAAAGATAAACTTATATTTAATTGCAATTTGCTTTATATTTTTCATCAACAATTTATTGAAATTCCATCTGATATTAAATTATTTGTAATTTGTATTATAATAAAAAAAATATATCAAGAAGTATTAACTTCTTATAAAGTTACCTAATTAATCAAAAAATTCATTAATGTATTTCTTAATTCACTTCTTAATAAATTACTATCAAAATATATATTATTAATTTAATATTTAGTTCTAAAATACTATCTTATTCTATATATTACTTATCTTATATTAAAATAGATAAATTGAAAAAATAATTATCTAAATTACTTAGCAAAGATTTTATTTATTCAAGTCTTTCATTATTTAAAGTATCTATCTTATTTATATATAAAAAGAAAGAAATTCTTTAACTTTATATAAATTATTATATATTAAATAAAATTATAATTAAAAATTATTATCCTTTATCTTGTATTAATAAATTAATAAATTATTTAACTAGAGTATAATACTTTTCTAAATTAGATCTCTACTCTAAATATTATCAAATTAGAATCAAGAAAGAAAATATTTATAAAACTATATTTAGAATAAGATATAATTACTATAAATTTCTTGTATTATCATTTGGTCTTATCAATATATTCATAACTTTTATAACTCTTATGAATAATATTTTTTATTATTATTTAAATAAATTCATTATTATTTATCTTGATAATATTTTTATATTCAGTAATACTAAGAAAAAGTATCTTAATTATTTTTATATTATTCTTTCTAAACTTTATGAATATAAATTTTATATCAAATTAAAAAAATATAAACTTGTAAAATAATATATTGAACACTTAGATTATTTTATCTTGGATCAAGAAATCTTAATAAATTAATATAAAATTACTATTATTTGTAACTAATCTCAACTAACTAATATCTTTAAGCTTTAGTTATTTTTAGATTTCACTAGTTATTATAAAAAATTTGTCAAAGAATTTTTTGCAATTATTTTATTACTTATAATCTTATTTCATAAAGATCATAAGTATATTTAAAATAAATTTAAACAAAAAGTAGTTAATAATTTAAAACAGTTTTTAATTACCATATCTATCTTAATTTTCTCAGATTCTAAACTATTTTTCATCATAATAACTGATATATTTGAGTTTGTTATAGAAGTTATTCTTAATTAAAATCATAAAAAAGATTAATTTATCATCTATAAATTATATAAATTATTATTTGTTAAGCAAAACTATTCTATATATAAAAAGAAACTTTTTATTATTATATATACTATTTATCTTTGAAAACTATATATAAAAGATTAATACTTTACTATTATTACTGATCATATATCTCTTGAATATATTAAAATATAGTATAATCTCTCTAAATATTAAGTTTATTAACTAAAAATTCTATAAGTTAATAATTTTATTATTAAGTATAAATTGAGAAAAGAAAATATTATTACTAATACTTTATCTTATTCATCATAAGTAAATAATATTACTATAATTTCTGTATAATTAATTAATAAAGAAAAGTTATAAACAAGAATATAAAAATAATAATTATTTCAAGAAAATCTGAATAACTTTACATAATTTTGAATTAGTTATATTAAAGTAATAATCAAGAATATACATTACCTGAACAAAAGTATCGCACATCCAAAATTTATTAATTACATAAAATTGTATATAATAATTATATTTCAAATTTTAATCTATTATAGTTTTACTTTTAACTAAACATATATATAGTTTTTATGTTGTTTATAAACAAATATAAAAATATATAAATAAAAATATTCAACAACTTCTAGCATCTCTGATTCTTAAAATGTATTACTTAACTGAAAGTTAACATGATAAAATTATTGGTCTTTACAAGAATAACTAACCTATATCTAAAATCAGTAAAATTCTTAAAGTTCACAGAACAACTGTCTCTTATACTATCAAAAAGTATATTAATAAAGATAATCTTGCTACTTGTCTCTAAACTGGATATCCAAAGTTATTAATATATGAAAGTCAAAAAATACTGAAAACTATTATTAAGAATAATAATAAAAATTCTGCTGAACAAATCAAAAAAAAATTTATTGAAAAAATCAATATCAAAGTTTTTACCAAAATAATTAGAAGAAATTTGCATGAAATAAAAATTTTTTCTTATGTACCAACTTGAAAACCTCTCCTTAGTAATCAGTAAAGAGAATAGTATCTAAAATAGTATATTCAAAAAAGAAACTGAACTGTTCAAAAATAGAAGTCTGTTATATAGAGTAATAAGAATAGATTTATAATATTTGATAATGATAGATCAGGCCATGTTTGGAGAACTCCAGATACTAGGTTTAATATAGCAAACATAATTCTAATTGTAAAATTTAGTGATAAAGGACTAATGATATGGGGATGTTTTTTAGGTAAAGAATTGAATCTATTAGTAAAGATGGAGGGTAAAATGAATAGATTAGATTATATACAGATACTAGAAAAGCATTTATTATCTTTAATAAATAAGAAATTTAATGGTAAGGGATATCTGTTTCAGGATGATAATGTCTTAGTCCATACTGCTAAGGATGTTAAGCAGTGGATGCTTACAAATAAAATCAATGTTTTACCAGATTGGTCAAGTCAGTTTCCTGACTTAAATCTAATTAAGTATTTATGATTAGAGCTGGGAAGAAGAATAAGAAACTGATCACAAGTAATAAAAAATATTACAGAATTAGAAACTGTCTTACAGGAAGAATAGAGTAAAATTTTGATCAATTAAATAATTAGCTTAATAGAAAGTATATTATGAAGAATAGAAGCAGTTATTACAAGTAATGGCTGGCCTACTAAATATTAATTTATATAGTTAATTCATTAGTTAAAGTATAAAATGTTAAAATTTGAGATGTAATTATTATGTACAATTTTGTGTAATTAATAAATTTTGGATGTGTGATACTTTTGTTCAGGTAGTATATTATTTTGAGCTAAAAAATAATAAAATTTATCTAAAAGATATAAAATAACTTGTCATATTAAAAAATAAATCTCTAAGAATATAAATCTTGAAAGAATATTATGATATTTCTATCTCTGATCATCTTGAAATTAATAAAATTTATGAATAATTATAATAAAATTATTATTAGTCAAAAATATCTAAGAATATTTATAAATATATTCTTAATTATAAAGAATATTAAAGAAATAAAAGTAATAATTAATTATTCTCAGATCTTTTATAACTCTTGAAAATATTTAAATAATACTAGAAATAAATTACTTTGAATTTTATTATATAATTACTTACAACTCATTATAAATATAATACAATTTTAGTTATTATAGATTATCTTACTAAATATACTTATTTTATTTTTATATATATTATAGTTACTATATCTGAAGTCATCAGACTCTTCTTTAATAATATCTTTAAATTATATGAATTATCTCATATTATAATTTTAGATTGTGATGCTAAATTTACTAGTCATTTCTGAAAATTTTTATTTGTACAAATTAATACTAAGTTAGCTATATTAACTGTATTTTACTTACAAATAGATAGAAAAACTAAGAGAATAAATCATATTTTAAAAGAAATATTAAGAATTTATTTTACTTATAATTAAGATTACTAGAATAAATATCTGATTATTACTAAATTTATATATAATAATTCTATTCAAGCTTCTTTTGATCATATACTTTTTGAATTAGACTGTGATTAATATCTAATTATGTCTTTAATACTTATCTTAGATCATTAGAAAATTTTTAATATAGTTTTATATAGATTTTCAGATTCAAAAATTTGCATAAAACTTTGAACCTGATAATAATTAGTAAAGAAAAAAAAATTAAAAAATCTGCACAGATCTGTAACAAAATATAGGTCTGTATAGATTTTTTAAAATTCTATGCAAAACTTTATAATATTACAAACTATACTCTAGAAGGTAGGTTTTACCACGAATATAATTTATAATAAGTTTTGAGGGCTAAGACTGAATTATTTATAAAGGTTAAGGGAATAACAGTTATTCTAAAGATTTCCTAGTACCAATACTTACGAGTATTATATCAACACAAGGCAAAAACGAAATAAAATAGAATTATAAAATGAAGTTGTGATCACGAGTATTAAACTAAAACTAGATACCAAAAACTAAATTAACAAATACTATAACTAAAACAAAAG
>CAJVPS010002729.1:0-11608 GCA_910591765.1 Ambispora leptoticha
AAAAGGTTCTCAAAAATCTCAGCATTGAAATTTCCATGATAATCAACTTGATTGGGAGTGATATTGGCATTTTTAATTACTGCTGGAATGTCTTGCCATGCTTCTGCATTACGTCATTTTCATCTCCGGCTTTCTAGTGGTTTTATCGCTGGGTCCCAAATATAAACAGAGTTGGGAATAAGCTCACCATGTAGCTTATTAGTATCACCATTTCTAAAAACAATAATAGCTCCAAAAATCACTAACAGTGGTCTATGTCCTTGTGCTGAAATAATACCACAGTGCGAAAGCCAAGTGTTTGGTGAAGTGTGGTGCAAGTGACAATATGATTCATCGAGAAAAACTTTTGGGTGGTGTGGAACATTGTTGTTGCCTTCTATGTTAGCAAACCAATAACGAAGATACCAACAACGAAAAGATACATTATTTGGTGACTCATGAAGTATATTTCTTCATTCTCCCTGACCGTAATAGTAACCCAAATGGTGTAGGATATGAAGTAGTTTCTACTTTGAAATTACATATCCATGCTCAGAAAGAAATGCTAGCAAGATAGGTGTAGCAAGTTGTTTAGCTGTCTTGTTGGTATCAATGATTTTTGCATGTAAAAGAGTGGTGATGTTTTCATCAGGCTGTGATTTAGGTCACCCAAGATTTTTGTGCAATGAAAATTTACCATCGTTATGCTAATTCCAATCAGATACAACAACACCAACTGTACTTTCCGTAATACCCGTAACCATGGTAACATGCTTGCGTAATGTGAACTTCTGATGTTATTTATCTAGTGCAGTAGGGTTGGAAAAGTAATTGTGAATGTTGATAATCATCAACTTTTCATTTTCTGTTAACAGAACATTTTGTCATTTTTCTCGAGAAGCAGATATTGAAAAGTAACAAAATTTGAAAGATAGGTAGGCTTGCACATGTGCTACCAGATATGTAAAAATTATGCGGTCTGGTTTGGTTATGCATGCAGATCACTTACGGAAATCCTAATCACTTATTTTCATGTACGAACCTTTTTGCACTGTACCATATAATTATTATTAACTTATTTAATTTTGTTATAACTCTCTTCCTCTTAAGAATCAATATTTTTATTGATGTTTTGATTCAAAAGATTTTATGAGTTCTATAGTATTATGAAGATTTTTCAAGAGTTTTTAGGTAGAATTATAAAGAGAGTAATCTAGCTATTTAATTAAGTATTGAGATTTATTCTGAATGATTCTTTTATTCAAGATTGCTTCTACTTTATATTCTTCTTTATCAGTTCCAAATATGATAATTAGTTATGATAGAATTGAACGAATAAAATCTTCATTATCATTAGAGTTATAAGACTTTAATAATAAAATATGAAAGACAGAGTGGATTTTTATATGCAAAGGTAAATTCAGTTTATATACAACAGGTGAAATAACTTCAAGAATAGAGAAGAGACCAATATATTTAGATGTAAGCTTTTTATTAGGACATTATTTATTCATGAGATTAATGATATTGCAAGTTGAAAATAAAACTTGATCTCTAATTTTAAATTCTTGAAAATGATAATATTAATTAGTATATTTTAATTAATAATTCTGTATTTCTATTAATAAGTCTTTTGTATTTTAATTATATTATTCTAATATTGAACAAATTTATCAGTGATGATGACTTTATTATCAGTGATGAGTGTTATAAGTATAATTAGATGTTGATCATAGTCTAACTCAAAGGATATATATTCAAATGAAGCTTGAATAGAATTATTATATGCAAATTCAGTGATTACAAGATGTTCATCCTAGTGATCTTGATTATAAGTGAAATAGATTTATAATATTTCTTCTAGAATGTCACCTATTCTTTCAGTTTAACTATCAGTTTGTAAGTTAAATACAGTTGACATAGCCAATTTAATTCTAATTTGTTTAAATAATAATTTTCAGAAATGACTAGTAAATTTGGCATTATAATCTGAAATTATAACTCGAGATAGTCTATGTAATTTAAATATATTATTAAAAAATAATTTAGTAACTTCAGATATAATAACAGTAGTATGAGTAGGAATAAAGTATACATGTTTAGTGAGATAATTAATAATAACTAGAATTGCATTATATTCTTGGTAAGTTATAGATAATTGTATGATGAAATCCAAAGTAATTTATTCTCAGCACTATTTAGGTATTTTCAAGAGTTGTAGAAGATCTAAAGATGACTAATTACTAGATTTATTTCTTTGATATTCTTCACAATTAAGAATGTACTTATAAATATTCTTAAATATTTTTGGCTAGTAATATGATTTTTATAGATTCTTATAAGTTTTATTAATTCCTAAATGACTAGAGATAGGGATATTATGATATTCTTTTAAATTCAAGTTCTCAGAGTTTTATTCTTGAGAATAGTGAGATAATTTATATTTTTTAAATAGATTTTATTATTTCATTGAGTAAAGTATTATATTTAAGATTGTTATTTTGATGTAGATACTTCAAAATTATGTAAGATTATCCAGATTTTCTTGAAATATTTATTATTTTCATATACTTGTTGTAACTTTTTATCATTAATAAGTTATGTAGAGATTATAATAATATTATTTACTTGTGATAGATGAGACAAAGCATTAGCTGCTATGTTTTTCTTTCCCAGTTTATATTTAACAATAAAATCATTAGCTTGTAAGATTTTCAGTTAGCAAGCTTGATATTTAGAAAGATTATATTATGTCTTAATATATTCAAAAGATATATGATCAGTGATGACAATAAATTATTATTCTTTCAAATATGATTTTCAGAGATGAATAGCATATACAATAGTGAGAAGTTTTTTTATGTATTAGATAATTTTATTTAGCTAAGAATAGTTTATGTGATTCATAGATGATAGATTGATCACCTTTTCCATGATTTTGACTAAGAACAGCTCCTATAGTAAATTCAGATGCAATAGTTATAATTGTGAAGGATAATTTAGAATCTAACAAAATTAAGATAGATATGATAATTAAATACTATTTTAAATTATCAAATGCTTTCTGCTCAGACTCATTCCAAATATATTCTTGATCTTTGTGAAGTAAAACTATAAGTAATAAAGTAATTGCAGAAAATTCTTTTATAAATTTTCTATAGTAACTAGCAAGATCTAAGAATAATCAAAGCTCAGAGATATTAGTTGACTTAAGCCAGTCATGAATAGTAATAATTTTGCATTAATCAACTAATATTTCTTGTTCTAAAATAAAATGATCTAGATATTTGATATATTACTTGATGAGTTTATATTTCTTTAATTTGGCATAAAGTTTATGTTCATGAAGTTTAAAAAGAATAATGTAAAGATGTTAAAAATATTCTTTCTTAGTATTACTAAATATAAGAATGTTATCAAGATAGATAATGATGAATTTATTCAAATAGTTATAGAAAATATTATTTATAAGAATCATGAAAGTTGCAAGTGCATTAGTAAGATCAAAGAGAAGTATAAGAAATTTATAGTAATCATATCTTATTCTGAATGCTATTTTATGAATATCTTTTTCTTTAATTCTGATTTGATGATATTCAGAGTAAAGATCCAATTTAGAAAAGTATTATGCTCCAGCTAAATAATCTATTAATTCATCAACATAAAGTAAAGAATATTAATTTTTAATTATAATTTTATTCAAGACATGATAATTAATACAGAAATGAAAAGTTTCTTTCTTTTTATATACAAATAAGATAGGCACTTCAAATAGTGAAAGACTAGAATAAATAAAATCTTTGCTAAGTAAATCAGATAGTTATTTCTTCAGTTTATTCATTTCAATATAAGATAAGCAATAGATAGGATAAGATGGTGATTCAGAGTCAGATATTAAATTAATGACATGATCTATAGCATATTTTAGTGGTAACTTATTAGGAAGTAAAGTAGAAAATATATTAACAAATTCTTTAATTAATTAAGTAACTTCACAAGAAGTTATTACTTCTTGATATATTTCTTTTATAGCAGTACAGATTGTAAATAATTCAGCATCAGGTAGAATTTCAGCAAATTATTATCAAGATATATAAAGTAAGTTGCAACTAGATGCAAGTTTATCTTTACTAGCATTTATCTTGATTATTTTATTGTCATAGTGAAATGTCATGGAATTATTACACTAGTCAATGGTAAGATTGGCATAATAAAATCATAATTTTTTAAATATAAGATTATAGTATTGAATATTAAGAACTTGAGTATTAATATTAAAAATATAATATATATCTAGCTTTAATTTCTTGATTACTACAGATGAGTTGACTTTCTTTTTATAATCATCTGCAAGTTTCACAGTAATAGGATTTATGTTGTATATTTATAGTTGATTATTTCTAACATATACTTCATCAATGAAATTTCATGATGCTTCACTGTCAAGCAAAATTCAGATAGACTTTCTATTAATATAGCTATTAAATTTTAAAAGTTTCTCATGATTATTTTTTAAATAAGCAAATTCAATATTATTATTATATTATGTAGTAATTATAGTATTATTATTATTCTTAATATTATTGATCTTGACTTTTTCTTTAGAATGATAATTCTTGACAAAATGATCTGATTTGCTATAGTTATAATAATTATGAGTATTATTACTTTTATCATAATTATTATATTATTATTATTATTATTATTATTATATTGATAAGAATCTTTAGCACAATCTAGTTTCATAGGTGTAAGATCAGTATTATTATACATGTTGTTAAAAGAGAAGCTCAGATTTCTTTTATATTTTTGATTATAATTATGATTACCTTCTTTAAAAGAATGATTAATACCAAACATAGTTATGTTATAATAAATTACAAATTTCTAGATATTATCAAAAGTTTTCAGTACTTAATATACTACTTTTATTTTTATTACAGATTTGAGACCATCAATAAAATATATAACTTGATCTAGTTTTTCTATTTCTTTAATTTGTTCTATAATATTTCTAAATTTAGCATTATACTTCTGTACAGTATTAGTTTGATGAAGTTGACAAAGTTAATGATGAAGATATTATTGATAATTAGATGGTTGAAATACTTTATGAACTTCAGTGAGAAATATTTCTCAATTTTCAAAAGCAGAGTTTTCTCTAGTGGCATATATTTTATTCAAGTATCAATAAAAAGCAGCATCTTCAAGACCAGTTCTAGTATATTGGATGTATATTTAGTTATCTGTAATTTCTTATATATATAGTACTCCAGTTACTTGTGAATTCAGATATTAATATTCTCATATAGTTCTTCTTTGTAGATTGGAATCTTGAGAGGAATTCTTATATAAAAGGATTATATTTTGATTAATCATCACTATTAGTACCATAGTTATTACTAAGAATAATAATAAATTATTGTTGTTGTTAAATGAGATTAGTAAGATCAGTAAGAAGTTATTGAAATTATTCACTTAAAAGATCAGAACCAGATATTATGTATGTATATATATATATATATGAATATATGTATTATGTATATAGATGAGAAATTGTATAGGAAGAAAGAAATTATTATTAAGTATGTATGTATGTATATATATGTATAGTATTAATCTTTTCTACTATTATCAAAGTTATAACCTTCTAGTTACATAATGTAATATATTCAGATAATTCACACAAAAAAGTCAGGATATAATATTATATCAGAAAAATTCACACAGAAGATTTAAGATATAAGGCAATATTATTGAAATAGAATTCACACAGAAGACTAAATCAAAAGCAGACAAGAGATTATGTTTTAAAACTTATTCTTTATTAATAGTACTTGATACTTGATACTTGATACTTAAAATTATAAAACAGATATAATGTCTTTAAATAATAAATTAATATTATATAAAATTAATAATAAGATAAATAAATTAATAACAGAAAATACTTATATAATAATATCTCTAAAAAATGTTTATTAATAAATAAATAAAGAAATAAATAATTATAAATGAAATATATAAATTTAGTAATATACTAATTAAATTAGTAGAACAAGAGAAAAGAGAAATTCTACTAAGAAACTATTTATAGCTAAAATAACTCAAATAAATTGGATGACTTTTCTTGGTATGATCAGGTAATTGTGATACAGTAAGTCATGTATAGTGCAGTATGTGATATAATAATAATCTGCGAGATAAAAGATAAATATAATATAATTATTATTAATTAATCTAATTTTGTTATAACTATTTATTAATATTACTATTAATAAAAGAGATTCATGATTAGAAGGTAAAGTCTTGATGGATGAATCATTAGTAAAACTATTTAATTAAATCAAGTTGTTTTTCTTGTGTATTAATGTGATCAAATATAAGAATATTTACTAATTATACTATTCTCTGTCTTAGTCAGCTAATATATATTTTACTAAGATTAAGTTGAATTAATTCTTGAAATAATATATATATGATTTCATTAATTAATATTATTCCAATATATTTTGTGAACAAATAAAAGATATAAAATTATAAAGTAAAATTAAATTAAAGAGGATAATAATAGGAATAAAGTCTTGAGAGGGTATTCTGATAGAATAATTAGAAATTTGATATACTTCAAGATGATAATTAATAGATAGTCCAATAAAAAAATAATAATTGATTATGAAAACTCAAGATATAAATATTTATCAATTATAGATAAAAAAAAGAAAGGGATATAAAAAGAAATATAAAAGTATGAATATAATAAGAGATGTGAAGAAGATTTTTTTTCACAGAAGAAATATCAAAAATATATTATAGTGAATTAATAAGTAGAGTTTCACTTGAATTTATCTTAATAATATAGAATTAGGAAAGATTAAAATAATTAAAGAATGAAAGAGAGAAATTAGACTATACTTTCAATAATAATAAAGATTTCTAAGATCTGTATCAATATCTATGAATATTGTCTTAAAAAGGATAATTAAATAAGTAAATAAAGAAATAAATTAGAGAAATTATAAAGATTAACTGAGTGAAGTTACTAGTAATTAATATAATTCAAAATTTGAATTAATTAAATAGTTAAGTTATTAATTAAAGAAGACTATAACTAATAAAAAGTAAAAACTAAAGTACAAAAATTAAATAACTAAACAAAAATAAAAGATATGACTTATTTATAGTAGAAATTATCAACTCTTGAAAATAATAAAAGAAATAAAACAAAAAGTATGACTTATTTATAGTAGAGATTATCTATTTTCAAAATAATATTAAATCAATTAAAAATCAATATAATGTTATAATCCAAAAATTCAAAATTAACTTTGTATGATTAAAGAAATAAAATTAAGTGAAAGAAAGGATATTAGTATAATTCAAAAAAGAATCTTTTAAAAAGATTATTATTATTATGATAATAAGCTTTTAAATTATATTTTTTAAACAATTCAATTCAAAACTTTTTATTTCAAACTAGGATAGCAGGTTTTTTTATATATTTTTCAGATATATAAATTATTATAGTATTAATAACTAATATTATTTAATATACAAGATATAACTAAAGTATTATAATATAAATAATTATAAATAAGTTACATTAAAGTATATTAAAAGATATCAAAGAATATTGAAGAATATCAAAGTATGTGAAAAAATATTGAAAGATATAGAAAGATATAGAAAGATATTAAAAGATATTGAAAGATATTAAAAGATATTGAAAGATATAAAAAGATAAGAAAGTATATCAAAGAATGAGAAAAGATATTTGAGATTATTATTTAAATATAATTATTTTATCAAAATTAAAAATAATTTTTCACTATGCTATTCTACTATATATATAAATATTATATTATAAGTAATAATAAAAATATAGATTCCAAATATTAAATAAAATATAATATTTAAAAATAGAAATGTGATAATAAATATAGTAATATATAATATAGAAATAGAAATATTTATAAAATAAATGAAAAATATAGAAATATACAATTTTACATAACCAGGAAAAGATTAAGAAATTAAGAAATTTTATATTACTATAATAATAATATATTACTATATATAATTTTATTAAGTATTTACATTGAAATATAATATAATTCAAATATATCTATATTTGACATAAATAGATATCTAAATAATCTCTTGAAGCTATTAATAATCTACTTTTAAATATTAATAAAATTATAATTTTAATTAAAATAGATATTACTGAAGCTAAAATATATTTAGTTATTATAGAAATAGACTTTTTGAATAAGATTAAAGTTAATATTAATATCAGAAAAGAACTTTTAACTTTTAAATATAATAATTAGAAAGGAAAGATATTAATAAAATTTATCTATAATGATAGAGAAAGTCTTGTATTTGATAAAACAAGTTCTAAAGAAGATAAATTAGAAAAAGATTCTGAAAGTAAATTTAAAAAGTAATATTTAGAAAAGAAAATTTTTCTCATATAACAATATGATAATTGAAATATTATAACTTCTAGAGAACAAAAAATTTAAAATAATAATTATTATCAAAAAAGTTTGAATTTCTATTAAAATCTTTAACTGAAATTTAAAAAATGTTAATTTTAGAGAGATATCTTCTTAAATTATTTAAAGTATTAAAAGAATTTATGAAGTATAAGTTTACCAAGAAGAGATTAAAATTAAATAAAAAAAATATATTTAAGAAGCTTATAAATAACTTGATAAAAAGTTTTTATAAAAATATAATTAGAATAATTAATAATTATTTAACTAGCAAGAATCTAATAATTAATACTGATATAATAGAAATCTTTTTATTTCTGACTACTAATATTATCAATATTATAATAATTTTGCTAATTAGATAACTATCAAAGTTCATAAATTATTTTATATTAAATTCAAAATTAATAAAAATTGGACTGATAAAGTTAAATAAGAACTCTTTATTAATATTAAATAAATAGAAATTTTAATTTCTATCAATCTGCTTTATAATAAATTTATCCTAACTTTCAGATTGAAAGATATAAGAATATAAGAAATATATAGATAAATATTATACAAAAGTTTATTTTAAGATAAATAAAGAAAAAGTAATCATTTATAATAATTATATTTAAGAAAAATAATTAAATATTTCTGCTTGCTTTCAATATAATGAATATAATGAATCTAAAAATATATTTGTTACTGAAAGTTATGAAAAAAAATATTTTTATACTTATGAATATTAATATATCTTTTGATTTAACTATGAAGAATAAAAAAATTAGAATAATTAATAAACTTAGAAAATATAAAATATTATTAGAAGTTTATGATGAATATGATAAAATTAGTAATTTTATCTTACTTTATATATGAAGATGATTTTATTCATGAAATTATTTATAAGAGGTTTATAAAAGTCTTTGCTATTAAAATTTTTTAATATATCTATTAATAATTTAGTTCTAATTAAAGATAATAACTTATTTACTTAAATTATATTAATATCAAACTTTATCAAGAATATTTAATTTCATATAATAATAAAAAATATTATAATTATATATAATCTAAATTTCTAGTTAAATTAGATAAAGAAAAATATTCTATGATTTTAGAATTAATTCAGAAAGAAATAGTAACTAATAAATTAATTAAGAAATTAAATATTATTCTTATTTCAAATCAGTCTTTTCAATTTGAATTAAATAAGATACAAGAAAAATTTAATATTATTTATCAGACTCTTAATGAATTTTTATAATAATTTAATAACTATTTAAAAGAATTATTCATTAAATAAAATGATAAATATTATACAATTAAAGTTTATAATAATAAAGATAAAGAAAAATTATCAGAAAAAACTTATTCAACTAATACTAATTATGATATATATTATACTAAAAAGAAGTAATTAGAATTTTATTATATCAAGTTATACTAGTCAATATATATATTATTATAAAAATTCTATAGGAGTTATATATCAAATAATATCTTATTTATCTCTTACCAAATAAAAAATCAATATTAAAAAAGAAATTATTAACTTTAGATATATTAAAAATATTAGTATTATTATTCAAAATGATTCAGAAGAAGATTATATTATTAAATTTGATCAAAAAATAACTCAACTAGTATTTTTATAACTTGTACCTATTGAATAATTTAAATCAATTTCTAATTAAGAAAAACTTAAATAATCTGGTCATAAAATAGCTAGATTTGAATTTATTAACTATTAAAAAGCTTATATCTATTTTTTAAAATAAGAAAAAAAAGAAAAAGTTATTGAATAATAAAAGTTAATTGCAGAATAAGAAAGATAACTATTAGAAAATAATGCTGATATCTTTATAATTGAATTATATCAACTTGATCAAAATAATATAATTCAATATGAAATATATATTAGAATTAAATCATCTATTAAATAATAATCTTATAGAATTATTCTTTCAGATTAATTATTTATATCTGAAAAAATTTAAAAAATATCAGATATTAATATAATCTAATCTTCAACTAGTTCTTGAGCTTCATCTATTATCATAATTTCTAAAAAGAATAGAAAGAAAAGATTTTGTGTTAATTACAAAAAATCAAATATTATTATTCAAAAAAAATATATATTCATTATTTAAAATTAATAAAATAATAGACTCACTTGAAAATACTTTCTGATTTTTATCTATAAACTTAATCTCTAGATATTGGCAAATCAAAATAAAAGATAAAAATAAATCTAAAATCACTTTCATTTTCAAAGAAGAACTTTTTGAATTTAATATTATATTTTTTGAATTATATAATACTCTAGTAACTTTTCAATAAATACTATACTAGAAGATTACAATTAGAATTTTGCCAATATATATAATAATAACTTAAATATATTTTCAAAAGATATTAAAGAATACTTGAATTATATCAATAAAGTATTTTATAGAATTTATAATACTAATTTAAAATTCAATCTAGAAAAATATAATTTTTACAGAAGAGAATTATCTTTTCTTGAATATATAATAACTAAAAAAGAAATTTTATTTGATTTATTAACTATCCAAAAGATAAAAGATTTTTCTTAATCAAGAATTATGAAAAGATTTAGATCTTTTCTTAAACTTGCTAGATATTATAAGAAATTTATAAAAAGATTTTTTCAAATCACTTTTTCTCTATTCAAACTACTTCAGAATTAAAAATTATTTATTTAAATAGTAGAATAAGAGAAATATTTTAATAAATTAAATAATATCTTATAACTATATCTATTTTAAGTTATTTGAATTTAATAAAGAAATTCTATCTTTATATTAATGTTATGATGAATCGGTAAATGAGATTTCACTTTAATTTACTCTAATGATATAGAGTTGGGAGAGACTGAAATAATTAAAGATAATGAGAGAGGAATTAGACTATAACTTTCAATAATGACAAAGGTTTCTAAGACCTGTGCCAATATCTATGGATATTGTCTTAACAAAGGGTAAATAAATAAAGAAAGAATAAAATAAATCAAAGAAATTATAAAGATTGACTAAGTGAAGTTACTAGTAATTGATATAATTCAAGATTTGAATTGATTAAATAGTATAAACTATTAATCAAAGAAGACTATAACTAAA
>CAJVPS010002730.1:0-11606 GCA_910591765.1 Ambispora leptoticha
AAAAATGACGACCGACGTATTATTGACTTCACATTCAAACAAGTTGGCTAAATTTTACGAAAAGGGCAATTTTTGTGATATTTCGATAGTTGGTGATGGAAAAGATTTAGCGCACATTTGTCTATTTTAATGGCGCAATCCAATATTTTGCTGTCGCACTTTCTGATACGTGGGTGAAACGAGACACAAATAAAATGATTGATTTTAAGAAACCAAATATTTCGCCGCATGTTTTTGAAAGCTTATTGAGTTAAATAAATAATTGATGTATTGATACATGTATAATGCATAAGACACATATTAAAATTTTATGATGGATTAGATATATGTATAGTGGTAAAATCGACTTGAAACAATATGGAGTGCCGACACTTTTAGACTTATTGATCGCTGTGGATGAGTTGGTTCTTGATGAATTGTTTGAATACATTCAAAACCTTCTTTTGGAGCATCATATCGAGTCGATGACTGAAAAATTTTCCTTGATAAATCAAGTCGTATTCGAACAAGACTCTTTTACGAAACTCCACAAATTTTGCACAGATATTACATGTCAAAATTCTGCCGCTATTTTTCAGTCGAGTGATTTTGCAAAACTTCAAGAAAACGCGTTAGTTTCCTTGCTCAAACGAGATGATTTAAATATTCAAGAAATTGAAATTTTGGAGAAGGTTCTTGAATGTGGAACTGCTCAACCTTTCGATTCTGAGAGTGTTGATTTTACGAGCCCTGTGGAAAAATGGACACAAAATGAATTTAGAAAATTAAAATTTGCGCTTAAACAATGTTTACCATTGATCCGTTTCTTCCACATAATTTCTGTTGACTTTTATAATAAAGTAATGCCTTATTCGGAACTCTTATCAGAAAAACTATACAAGAATTTATTACATCATTATTTGGTTCCGGGAAGTGAAGATCTTCAAGCCAACAAGCATGTTTTGTTGATGGCTTTCAAGTCCATCTTGGAGCGTAATAACTATTGACGAGAAGAAACTTAGTAAGTATACTTTATGTTAATTATTTTTTTAGTGTACGTTATAGAAACGCAATTTTTAATCCTTGATCATAATTATTTGAAAAGAGCGAGATTCATTTTCTTTCGGTATAACCAAACATCTAGAAAAGAAGGCGCTTGCGCTCGTATCTTGGCAAAATACATGTAGCGTGTACATACAACGTGTACATACAACGTGCACATGCACATTGCGGATAATAATGTGCATGCATATCGATATGATTACTTTATTGTTTGAAAAAACCACATTTTTCAAAATATCTATCACATGGTAAATATATCCACAAAATTCATGCAGCTGGGAATCTTTAAAAAAAACCTTTTGATTTGAAAAATTCCATTTTATTCCGAAATAGAATTATAATCATATATATTTGTATTTGATTATTATTATAATATACTGTATAAGCTCTTTACAAAGATTTTGCCAAAATTTTGTTATAAGCACTATAAGATTATGATTTTATTTTTAATTTTTTATGTATTAATATGCGAAATAATAATGATTATATAAACTAACATACATATAATAAACTTTCATTATCATAACGAAAATTTTCAGAAAAATCTTATGCTCGACTACATGCAGTTTGTATATGCGATTTGCGTTCGGCCAGCAAAACTAGAAAACAAAAAATGCAAAAATGCGTAAGATATGGGATACTGACTCGTCTACCAAAAATATCGGATGGGTAATAGCTTAAGCACACATACGATTTGTGCATTCTTATTGGTAAACCCTTCTATGTCACATCATATTAAAACCCATTATAATAATACCTTTTTCAAAGAACAGCTGTCATAAATATCTCTTTATAAATATAGACCTTTCTATAATCACCTTTTTGTAGACTCCTTTAATTGATCCAATATGATTAGGTTAGTTTATAAGTTTGATTTATCGAAAAAGCACTTGTCCTCTATTAGCTCAGTAGATTAACTTTGCTTTAATCATGGATTTGGTTCTTGAATTATTGTTTACCAACCCTCCGGTCTAGATTGACCAAAACTTAAAATTACGCATAATGTATCATTAATACAGTCGAAAACAAACAATATATAGTTTAGCTTGAAACTTCTTGGAGTTTTACTCTTAGGTTTCCCAGCACTTCTTTAAATCAAAATTCTGAACGTATAAGGAAAGCATTGACCTCATACGCTTCGTTAGATCATCGCGTGATAGAACCATACTTCAACGATCCATTTATAAATGCATATTAATAATCGATAGTACAATGACCGGGAAGATTCAAATTAAAATAAATGCATACCGGTGGCCGCGAAAATAGTTCGCACGCCAAATCTTCCTATTATTAGTATTACTCTCTTACTTGTCTTGTCTTTCTTGACTTTTCTCTATGCCAATTAGCCAAATTCATAAACTATTAATTGATTTTTATAGCTATGATGATAATACGCAATGCAACATAATGTAATAATGCAATACGGCCTTGTTCTTTTTCAATTTGAAGATTTCACCTTTGCAATTTTCTTTCATGTAAATAGCGCACAGTTTCTGTTCAGAAGCTTCCTCATCAAGATAATAAACTGAACTTCTCAACATGTCTATCAATATGATTCAAATATTAATATTGACATTAACAGAATTAATCAGACCAACATTCCCACAACTATTTCTGTCAGCAAACTTGTTCCTAACACTACACGTAAAAGCAATGTTCCAAAAAGTACTCCCAACGAATTTTTATTTATCGAAAATCAAGTATCTGAACAATGGGATTCAATGGAATTTTTATTCCTATGCCAAAAGCTTCAAGTATTATTAGAGTTTTATGGACTAATGAGATAACGTTAGTGAAAAATGAATATAAGCTAGTAGCTCAAGAAGCAAGGAACCTTTATAACACTCGATATGGCGTAATTCACATTGCGAATACTTCGGATATGGTTATGGCGACTAATGCGGTGGGGAATACTGAGATGGATATAGCTTTTCCTAATACTATGATGAATACAAAATTGGAACATAAGTTTATTTAAAACTTCCAATTGCATCCTGAGCGATTTATTGTTATTCATATTGGTAGAATTTGCAATGCAAAAAACCGAGTCAGAAATGTTAGCTGGGAAGATCCGACCCTTGAATTGCCGCTCCAAAAAAAATAAAGTATAAAAGAAATAATGGTTTAATTATCTCAACATACCGTTAATTATAGTGGCGTTCATATAATGTCACAACGCAAGCTTCATTCCACTAAACTAATAAGCAATAAGCTATCTTCAGGTTGTCCTGGATCATCCGTATATAATATAGCATATTCCTATTGAGTTTGTGGAAATTTTTTGAAAAACCTGGTAGTATGTCTTTTCATTATTATCATTTGAAAAAATTAGACTGAGTTAATGTGTATACATTGAATGAAGAAGTGAAAAACAACTATTTGCCGATTACGCCACCTATAAAATAGAAAAAACCCAAAAAAGGTGCGATGAAAGACACTACGGAAAGACAATCAAATAGTCTTAACAGTTCTTAAATGAATAAAAAGGGCACCACTGGCGTTAATGTCTCGTAATATATAGTATTTTGGATCAGATTTAAATAACGATAACGATAAGGATAGGTTATAAGAAATCTGCTGTTGCCATCAAGAGTATCTGTCCGTTAAGCAGCAGGATATTGCCGACGAGTTTCAAACACAGAAGTTAAACCTTAAACTCAACCGGTCCACCGTGTCCAAAGTATCATTTAAACAAAAAAATTTATCAATTTTAAAATTGAATGGTTAGTGATCGTATATTAATATCTGACGATACGTTATACGAGGTGCATGTTCTTTCGAGGCGTTGTTTTGAAACCATGTATGCTAGTTTTAAAGGCTACGATTTTCCGAAACAACGCCCATGAATGTTCTTGATTGTTACATTATATGATATGTATGTTCTCGTACGAATTTCAATTTTTTTTTGTTCCATTTTAGCGGGTCATTTGAGACTTTAACCCAAATTAGCTATATGTTTTCTTGATGTGTTGCATGAAATTTAACCAATTACATGTATATTCGGTGCATGTACATTTAAGTTCTTGCACAATCATCTCGAATACATGTGCGTGTGCATTTATTTACATCTTACCAACTTCCAATTTTGAATAACTATTGGTACAGAAAGGGACTATTACATATCAAACTGGGCGGAATTTCAATGTACATATCTATAAAAGCAGGTTTCATTGATTCTAATCTATAAATTTTTTATGCAAAATGGGAAGAATCGATAAAACGCTGCCAGATACATGTGCTTTTGACATGTACATGTACATGTATCGGTATCGGTATCTATTCTTCTTTAGCAATTTACAACGATAATATAATATCCAGCGTTGCTGCAATTCGCATTTATTACCGCAACTAAATTTTTCTGCTCGTTATTTTTGATATGTTGTTGAATTTAAAATACTAGCAAAAATTGTTTCTTTGGATCTTATTTATTATGGGCAAAGTTAATTATCATCCAAAAAATGATACCAAAGTAATACACATAGTCAAAGTCGAGATAACGGATAGATCGGTTCATTAGTGAAAAAACCGTTATATCAACGGTCTATTGACGGATTTATCATAGACTGTTCTGGGCCTCAATCCGCTATAAATTAGTTGTTCGTTATAACTATATCGATTGTAACAGCTACATTGGAGTACCACGTACCCACGTATCACGTTGCTGCAGTGGAAAAATAAAAGATATTTTATATTAAATTCTTTAATGTTGAATCAAATACGGTAACTTTACTTCTAAAAAGTTATTTATGCTAAAAAGTGTTATGACGCAGGGTATTTGTTGCACCACTACTTGCTCATAAATTGCATTTACGCGTAAAAGACGAAACTGATTAGTCAACGATAATGATAGGAAATATGCCGTTGCTGCTGGTTTTGTTTGAGATTGTGGTGGGACTTGATTATTCAACAATAATGATAAGAATATCCTGCATTCGTTGCTGCTGATTTCGTTTGAGATTGTGGTGGACTTTGTTATGAATCCTTTTTCTTTGAATGCGCGCTTGCGGTGAATTCATGTTTTGGTAATAAATAGTGTACTTACGAATAAGCTTTGTGCATTACTTATTAATGATAATGCGATAAATTGTTATTTTTAAACTTTTCACGTTATACAAATACAGTATAAATATAACAAAGTTCGATACGTTGAAGTTGGCGCCTCCTCTGAGCTTTTTACGCGATTGTTTATAAAATTTTCTTAATTGTGTTGAAAATTTATGCAAAAGGTTTTATGCAGGAAATCAAAAAAAGCATCTTTTTAGTGTTCGTAATACATAAATGGTATTAGTATTGTCATGTATATGCGGGGATGTCAAGCATATCGATATATCAATATATTCGTATAATTTAAGAGATGAACAGCATTTTGAAAAAAGAAATATATAGAAGATAGAAACGATTCGTACATGAATTTCTGGTTCGATTTCAATAAATAAACTTTTTAATTCTTTCAACGTTCGAATAACAAGATGCCCAAATCCAAGAATTATAACCCCGAATTTGACACGATAATACTTCAAGAAATTGTAGTGCCCTCTCCATATTCTTCAAATGACAGAAATGTTGACAATACCTTGAAAATATTCAACCAATCGAATGAGATCGCCAGGATAGCAAAGCCAAAAATATCGCCAAACTGCTTTAATTTATACAAACATGCTTTTGCCCGAGCCCTAGCTGAAAAAAATATTCATCGTCCTGCAAAAGTAATTGCGAAAATGGCATCAAAAAAATGGGAAACTGAATCTCATGCGCTCAAACGAGATTATGAACAAAAGGCTAACGAAATCAGCAGAAACATGCCAAAATATGCGGACGCATCATCTTCATTAAAAAAGGAATCTAAAAAGGAGCTAAAATGGCGCAATTATGATTACGCTGATATCGCACGTTTATCCTCCAAGAAAAGCTCATCCTCTAATCAAAATTGTGAGTTAATAAATACAAGTAACGATAACACAGAACAAAGCTCTTCTACACAACAAAGTTTCTCGAAATCTTTTCTATTAACGGATAAAATTCCTTCAATAAATATACGGCAAGAACCTGTTCTATCAACATTTAAGTCAGCAGAAACTGATCTCGTATATTTCGATGAAGGACTCTTAATGCAAGAATCAGCAGAAACTGATCTCATACATTTCGATGAAGAACTCTTAACGCAAGAATCAGCAGAAACTGATCTCATACATTTCGATATCTCGAGTAATTCATTTTATTACATCAATGCAAAACTCTTCAGAATATTAAAATATGGATACGGTTATAACTTTATGCTAAATTATTTACCTAATTAGCTTTAAATTTTGTATGTTAACATTAAGGATTGATCCATTACATCACTTATTTGCCGCATAAATCACCTTGGGAGTCTAGTGTACGGGGAAGGGTATACTATAATCGTGGGACTTGTACATGAAGGGTCTTGTAGTCATATGTAAAATTTGCAACCCATATCATATTACTATATAACACATGACAACATCTCTTCATGGTGACAGAGTATGTGTATTTTCTCAGCCATAAGGACTTTAAAGAATAAATAAATTGGTAGATTATATTTAATCATGCCATAGGTTCGGATCTCGTACTTTATGTTCCTTACCAACTCTATAGCACAACCCCAGGTCTGCTAAGGGGATTTATGCAGCAAATTATGATACATGATAATAATAGATAGCATTTCTGTAGAATGGAAAATGCCCTAGTAAAAAGAAAGCTTTATATTATTGGTATTGTATAGCAATAGCGATTAAGTTGTTTATTTAGCATTGATATTAGAGTAAGAGTTTGATTAAGGTTTCACAAAAATGCATACTACATGTATGAATATATGTATGAATATATGTATGATATCATTATCAAAGTGACATAAAATTTCTTAATTCCTTAATCTTTCATTGGTTATGTAAATTCACATATTTTTATTATTTTCATTTATTTTATAAATATCTCTTATTTTCATATCATATATTACTATATTTATTATCATATTTCTATTTTTAAACATTATATTTTATTTATATTTAAGATCTATATTTTTATTATTACTTGTAATATGATATTCATGTATATAATGGAATAGTATAATGAAAGATTATTTTTAATTTTGGTAAAATAGTTACACTTGGATAATGATCACAAATATCTTTTCTTATTCTTTGATATTTTTTTATGTTTTTTCATGTCTTTCAACATCTTTCCATATCTTTTAATATCTTTTCACATCTTTTAATATCTTTCTATATCTTTTAATATTCTTTTACATACTCTGACATTCTTTAATATTCTTTAATATTTTTTAACATACTTTGATGTAATATATTTCTAATTATTTATATTATAGTACTTTAAATTATATCATATATTTAGATAGTATTAGCTAGTAATACTATAAAAATTTTTATATCTAAAAAATATATAAAAGAATCTGCTCTCCTAGCATAAAATAAACAGTTTGATTGAATTATTTAGAAAATATAATTTTAAAAGATTACTTTTTCTAATTATATTAGTACTCTTTCTTTTATTCAGTTTTATTTCTTTGATCATATAAAGTTGAATTTGATTTTGGATTATAATATTATATTAACTTTTGATTTATTTGATATTATTTTGAGAGTAGTGTTACCATAGTAGCATAAAGATTCTTAATTTCTTAATCTTTCTGTGATTATGCAAAATCATATTTTTTTCATTTATTTCATAATTATTCTTATTTTTATGTCATATAATTATTTCTTATTACTATATTTATTATATACTTCTATATTTAGATATTATATTTTATTTATATTTGGGATCTACATTTTTATATTACTTGTAATACAATACTCATGTATATAGTAGAGTATGTATACATTTCTAAAATTTATATTATAATACTTTAAATTATAAGATGTATATTATATAGTATTAACTAGTAATACTATAATAATTTTTATATTCAAAAAAGTATAAAAGGATCTGCTATTCCAGCTAAAATAAATAGTTTTGTCAAGATTTGTTTGGAAAGTATAAATTATATTAGTACCCTTTTATAGTTTTGTTTGAATTATTTGAAAAATATAATTTGATTATACTAGTATTCTATCTTGTACTTGATTTTATTTCTTTGATTATATAAAGTTGATTTTGGATTATAATATTATTTTGATTTTAATTTTGAGAGTAGATGACCTCTATTATAAATAAGCTATATTCTTGATATTCTTTTTATTTTATTTATTTATTTATTTTTTGTTTTGAAAGTAGAAGATCTTTATTATAAATAAGTCATACTTCTTATTAATTATTTAATTTTAATATTTTAGTTTTCTTTACCCTTTTTCCTTTAGTAATATCTTCTTTAATTAATAGTAATTTCACTATTTAATTAATTTTAAGTCTTGAATTATATTGATTATTAGTAGTTTTACTAATCAATCTTTATAATTTCTTTGATTTATATTTTACTTCTTTTATTTAATTATCCTTTATTGAGATAATATCTATAGATATTGACACAGATCTTAGAATCTTTGTCATTATTGAAAGTTATAGTCTAATTCCTCTCTCATTACTTTTTAATTATTTCAGTTTCTCCCAATCTAATATTTTTAAGATAAATTCAAGTGATAACTTACTTATCAATTTATTATAACAGTAGAAGATCTTTATTATAAATAAGTTATATTTTTTTATTTAATTTATTTTTAAGAGTAAAAGATCTCTACTATAAATAAGTTATACTCTTTTATTTTTGTTTGGTTACTTAGTTTTTATACTTTAATTTTTATCTTTTTTTAATTATAGTTTTCTTTGATTAATAGTAGTTTTACTATTTAATTATTACAAATCTTGAATTATATTAATTACTAATAGCTTCACTTAGCCAATCTTTATAATTTCTTTAATTTATTTATTTCTTTATTATTTATTTTACTCTTTAAAAGATAATATTTATAGATATTGACACAAACTTTAGAAATCTTTATCATATTGAAAGCAATAGTCTAATTCTTCTTTTTTTACTCTTTAATTATTTCAGTCTCTCCTAATCTTATATTGTTAATATGAATTCAAGTGAAAACTTACTTATTAATTTGTCATAATAATATATTTTTCCTTGAGAAATTCTATGTTCAATAATCTTTAAAACTTATTTAAATTATTATTATATTAATTTAATCAAATCAAAAAATCTATATTCTAATAAAAAATATTTCTTGTGAAATTTTATAGTTAAACTTTACATGTAATATAACCTTAACTCCAAGCTTAACTCATTAATATTTTATATTTACTTCTTCTTGTCAACAAAGTATAATATAATAATAAAAGAGTATAGATTGAATAGTTTAAGAAATTCTTTTAGATATATGAAAAAAAGACTTGAATAATATATTTGAATGAAGTTTAAATAAAATTTGCTTGAATTATAAAGTTGAATTTATACAAATTAGTTGAGTTTATTTTCATAACTATATTAAGTTCTAATACAATTCTGTTAAATCAAGTTTATTAAAATATGATATTATTATAGAATAATTAAAAATTTAACTACAGACTCAAAAAATAACTTAAGAAAATTATATTAAAAATATAATTCATAAAACTTTTTATTTAAATCTTGATAAAGAATATCTGTAATATATATATTTTTACTTTTTAAATTAAACTTAATTATTAAATTTAACTATATTATCATTTAATAATAAAAAATAATATAATTCTTGAATTTTTACTAGTAAATATATATTTTTTATTATATAGTAACTTTTATAATTATGATATTAGAAGATTAATTATATTAATAAAATTATCTTTTAATATTATAATTATAAAATTATTATTTATAAAAGATTTTAATTTTATTAATAAATAATTTTTATTTTTAACTCAAAATAAAATTAGAAAATTTTCAAATTTTTTTTAAAAATATTATTCTAAATAAATATAAAATAAATTAAATTTTTATTAATTATATTAATTAAGAATTTTAAATTAAAAATAAATTTTTTATTAAAAAATTAAAAATTTTTATATATAATAAAATATATAAATTTGATTAGTATTATAATTTTTTATTATACAATGACAATCAAAAATAATGTAATGCAAAATTAAAAATTATTAAATTGTAAAATTTAATAAAATTAATAAATATAATACATTAATAATATCAATTTATATTTAATTATAAAGAATATAATTATATAAAAATAATTATAAAAGATATAATTATAATAATAATTTATTATAAATTATTATAAAATATTTATTATTAAAATATTTATTTAAAATATAATTTTATTAATATATTATAATTTATAATTAATAATTAAATAATTAGTATATTAATAATAAATATATTTATTTATATTAAATTATTAAATATTATTAAATTTTTTAAAGAAATATTAATATAATTTTAAATAAATTTTATATCAAAAATAATTATTATAAAAATATTATATTTTATTTTTATTTTAAAATATAAATAAAAATAGTTTATAATAATAATCAAAAATAATATATTAAGAACTAAATTTATTCATAGAATATAATGAAAATCAAATTTTTCTCTCTATATTAAAATTTATAATTTTATTAAGAAATACTTTTTATTTTTATATCAAAATAAAGTTTATTAGTTAAAGTTTAATATATATTTTTTTCAGAATTTTAAATTTTTTTTATAAGTATTATTTTAATTATAATATTAATATAAAAATTTTTACTAATTAAAAATAAAATATAGTTAATAAAAATTTTTGTAGTAAATTTATAATTAAAATAAATTTTTCAGAAAAAATCTAAAAAATCTGAAAATAATATATATTAAACTATTATTAATAAATTTTATTTTGATATAAAAATAAAATTTATTTCTTAATAAAATTATAAATTTTAATATAGAGAGAAAAAATTTGATCTTTATTATATTTTATTAATAAATTTAGTTTTTAATATTTTATTTTTAATTATTATTATAATTAATTTAATTTATAATTAAAAGATATATTATTTAAACAAAGACTTATATATTAAAAAATTTTAATTACATATAATAATTTATTTCAAATTTTAATATAATATTATTTTGATTTTAATAAATATATATATAATTTTTATATTATTTATATAAATTAATACAAAAAGATTTATATTTTATATAAATATTAATAATTTTTTTAAAAAAAAATTTAATTTAATCAAGTTATTAAATATTAATATTTATTTAATATAAAAATTTTTATTATATATTTTTTATAAAAGAATTTTATTAATAATAATAGCTTTTTTAATTATTATTTTACTTTATAAAATTTGATTAAAATTAATATAAAAATCATATAATAAATAATTTAATTACTTAATTTTAAATTTTAATATCTTTATAATTACTAATTTAATTTTTAGAAAATTTAAAATATTTATTTATCAAATCTAAAGCAATCTGCTTGCATAATTTAAAGTTTTAATATTACAAATTGATAATAATAATATTTAAAATATCTTTTTTTTAAAAAAAATAATTTTATTTTAATTTTTTTTAGTAAAGTAATACTTTATTTATTATT